>LPNX011041025.1:69003-120363 GCA_001517045.1 Pseudotsuga menziesii | reverse complement strand
CTGACCATGGGAGGAACCAATCCTCTCGCCATGTCAGAAAGGCACATCGCTTACATCTGACCATGGGAGGAACCAATCCTCTCGCCATGTCAGAAAGGCACATCGATTACATCTGACCATGGGAGGAACCAATCCTCTCGCCATGTCAGAAAGCCACATCGATTACATCTGACCATTGGAGGAACCAATCCTCTCGCCATGTCAAAAAGGCACATCACTTACATCTGACCATGGGAGGAAACATTCATTCCACCATGTTAGAAAGGCACAACACTTACATCTAACCATGGGAGGAACCAATACTGCCACCATGTCAGAAAGGCTCTCGGACTCATCACTTCTCCTTGGAAGGAACCTCAATCTGGAGAACACCAATATTTTCCCTGAAGTACTCAAACTTCGCTCTGGCCATTTCTAGCATAGAATCACATCAGGGTTAACTACGTCCAAGGATAACTTATGAGCTTCGCTAGGAATGATTACATCCGAGGACAACCTACAGGGCCATTTACGTCTAAGAAACCTACGAGCTTCGCCAAGATTTTATGCTCAGACAACCTGTCTCATCGACTCTGCTAGAACTCCTTCTTTCAAGAGATCTCAATCTAGATCACAAACTGGAGCTTCACTGCTCCTCTCTGTACCATATCCTGAATATAGTGATATTTGATCTCGATATGCTTCGACTTGTCATAGAACACCGGGTTCTTCGACAACTTCACACAACTCTAGTTGTCACAATATATACAAGTAGCATCCAACTAGAGATCAAACAAATCAGATAGTAGCTTCCTCAGGCACACTGCCTCACAACTAGCCGAACAAGCTATGACATACTCTGCTTCGGTTGTACTCAGTGCCATGCAGGACTGCTTCCTGTTAGAGATCAAAAAAATCAGATAGTAGCTTCCTCAGCCACACTGCCTCACAACTAGCCAAACAAGCTGCGACATACTCTGCTTCGGTTGTACTCAGTGCCATGCAGGACTGCTTCCTACTGTTATAGCTGATTTTACCACACCAGGTGAATCACACTTGTATGGCCTTCCCTTGTCCCTCTGCAGACTCCTTAGACCCCTTGGACCATTTTTTGTCATTTTATGTCTCCTAGACCATCCCTATAAACATGTGAAAATTGCTATATGCGACTTTTAAACCCCTTATCACATATATACGTGGGTTTTACCCCTAAAACTGTGTACATCGGGATGTGTACAAAATCCAAATCCTTTTGGAGTTTTCCTTGACATGGATCCAACTTACTTGTCTCCTAGCCTTCCATGTGCCTTGAGATCGCTCGAATTCGACCTTTCATTACCCCATTGAAAATCTATATAAGGAACTCTTTGGATACATTGAAGGCATAAGAGAATTGAGAGCAAAGATACTATAGTCCATTGTTGCCAGAACTTGTGCTTGAGTCTGCATCCCTTTGTCCCTTGGAGCACTTTGGTGTTCTTCCCAAGCTTGCCTTTTCTTGTGAGCTTTCTATCGAGAGATGGAGGATTGAGGTGGTGGAGGCCCAAGTGGTGGGTTCAGTTTCTCTAATTCGCAGCCGTGCCAACAGAGGTTGTATTCATTGTAATCTTTGATTTTATATTAATAGAAATATATTTTTCTGTCCAATAATGTATGTTTGAATGAATATTTTATCCATGGATGATTTCAAATGCTTATACATTGTTGATTATATATGCTAGAGTATATCTAACACCAATATATAGTATGCTTGTCTTGTTTACTTGTTGTTGAGGAAGTGATTCATCAATTCAAGTTGAAGTTGGAAAGCTCAATGGGGATCTACTTCAACCGTCTGGAATTAGGTACGAGGTCTGATCCTTTAGTGTTAGATATTTGATTTCTCTTGCATATTGGAAAGGATTGATTTCTGGAGTCAAGTTGTCTGTTTTGGTACCCCAAGCCATAGGAATTTCTCTCCGTAACAGAATTGGCGACTCCGCTGGGGAGTTCCTAGTAGTTGTCATTTGGGGGTTTTTCTATCGGCATTCAAAGACTTTGAATTGCTCTTTTTTCTCTGTTTCTGTGTCAGGTATGGGGGCATGTTTTCCTGGTAGTGTCTGATTGGTGTGAAGTTTGTCTCAGCTTATCTGTTTGCCTTTATTTTTATGCACCTTTCTTCATGTATGCGAGTTTTTAACTCACAGTCGTGTATATACAGGGGTTTCACTGCTATATCCGTGTACACATGCGGGTTTACTGCAAACAATCGTGTATGCCCTTAGTTTTTCCTTCTAGAGGAATATTGATTGTTGCTGGGTGAATTTGGATGATTGATGTGTCTCCTTTAATACTGCTAGAGTCTGTATACACCTCTGTTTTTTACCAAAGACGTTTTTTTAAGGGTAAAGTTTCTTTTTTGAAGAATGTTCTTGTCATTGCATTTTTTGTTTTTTGTTTTGGGATTAGTGCATTAGATTTCTTCTACCTTAGTACTTTGCTTGAGTGTTGCTTGAGTGTGCTTACAGAGTCTGGGGGTTGTAGAACCATTATTTTGCTTTAGTGTCTCATTTTTATTTCAAAAAATTCAAAAATATTTGATTATCATTATGCATTGCATCTTGCATTTTGCATAGTACTTGCACTGGGTTTGCTTTAAAGTATTAGTCAGGATTTCATATAGGAAAGCTTGCATTTATCATTTAAAGAAAGTGGTGCATTTCACGTAGTAGCATACCCTATTTTTCATGGACACAATGCATTTGCATTAATTGTTAGGTGTGCATTTTGCTTCATGTTGTGTCATAACGCCATTAGTTGCATGACCATCTACCTCTTTTGAGTAATAAAGTCAATTAAAATCAACACTTAATTAAAATGAACTACACTATTTTATTTGATAGGGTTCACCAACAAGATTAGGTTTTAGGGTCTTAGAATAGTTCATTGTGAGTAAATTCTCCAAGACCACTAAACAACAACATGTATGTGTTTGTCCAGGTGAGTGTGTGAAATTCCTTGGTATAACCAATGTTTCTCAGGATCCTCCTTTCAAAAGGGAGTTAAGCACGAGGCAGTGTGAGCGGTTATTGATTGGGATGACCCCCAGTCATAACTGAGTAGCACCGGAGATATTTCCAGGATTGTATTCGTATCTGGGGGCTCTTTTGAGAGTTTCGGACTTTTCTACCCTGCCCATACGGTTAATCCCACCTACGACTGTCCGCTTGAGCATTGATTATATTGAGGTGACCTTAGTTTCCTTACCTAGGATATCGAGGGGGTACTCTACAGGGGTTATTCTGTGGGTGTCCCGGCCAGGTTGGGGTTGGACAACACAGTCGCTTTATGCATTGAAGCCGAGGGCCACAATAATTAGTTACATACCTCTGCTTGTTGTGTATGGGAGTCTCAAGCCTCTCCTAGGTGAGACATACCTGCTTCATTCGGGAGCTCATTTATCCTACCCTTGATTGCTTATGTTTGGCTTTAGATTTTATTGGTGTATGCTCTGTGCACGTTAGATTTTCTAGGGTTTGTGTAATTAGAGAGTCTTTTATATTTTTTGAGTCATTGTGGATTCGGGTGCGGCTCCTCGTTGTTCTCGTCGTTTAGCAGGATTTCCGCCTTCTACATCTCCTCCTCATTCTGGAGAGAGAGATAGACAATCCAGGCGGACTACTTCGCACATTGATTCACACACGATGGGAGACCATGTTGAAGGTACTCCTGAACCACCTTCTCCCATTCAAGTTGAAAACGGGGAGTTTACTCCTAACTATGATCCCTCACCTGATTTGACTGAGTTAGGTCCTGTAATTTCTGAGATAGGTACTTTTCATGATAGACCTACTTACTCTAGTGTTGATCCCCCATTGACGCATCGTCGGTATGGAATGTCAGAAGATGATGAGACTCATTTTGAACCCGCAAGCACTAGTTATGGTAGTTATGGTATGTCTAGTTTTCCCACACATGATTTATCATTTCATGTCGAATCTGAGTTTGAGCCTAACACTACGCCTGGGGGCACTCTCATTCCTTACCATGTGGAGAGGTTTGGGAGCACAGGTCACATTGCACCTTCCATCCCAGCGATGGAAGCTACATCACATATTCCTGCTAGGCCTAGGGTTAGTGATCCTATTAGGATACCAAATCCAAGACGAGTGACTATAGGGAACAACACGTACATAATTTCACAGGTCCCTTCATCCTATGTCCTTAGTTCTTCGAATGTTCACCCTCCACCTCATTCATGTGGTCCTTCGGGCCGGAATGTTGCTACGAGTCATGTCCGTACTACTGTTACTCAACCAATTGTGTCTCAGGTTCAAGTACCGCCCGTTGTTTAAGGAGGTCGTGTTCATACTTCTAGAGGTCATGTTACTACTTCCAGAGCGTATATTCCTACTTCCAGAATGTATATTCCTACTTCTAGAGTGTATATTCCTACTTACGGAGTGTCTCATGGGATATCTCATGCGATGACTTATGGACCTTATTATGGGACACAGTATGGACAGGGTTCTTCACCTTATGAGTACGGGTATCAACAACCCGCTTACTCTCCAAATTACGGCTTTGTAGCCCTGAATAGTCAAGGTACACCACTCTAGTGCTTCCATGCCACCCTATACGAGTCAAACATGAGGAGGGCACTATGGTCAAGGCCATGGTAATTAGACCTATGTGAATCAGAACTATCAGGGAGCGGTCAATCGACCTACTCATCCTAGGCCCCCTTTCCTTGCAACACTAAATCTTCCTAACTTGTTGAGATTGACGAATGATCATGTATCTCATGACCCGGCTTGGCCGGTTGTCCCTACTAAGCTTCCCTCGTACATACCCAAATTCAAGGGCAAGCTGGGAGAGGATCCAAGCGAACATGTTACTACCTTTCACCTATGGTGCTCTTCAAATTCTTTACACCAAGATTCGATCCGTTTAAGGCTATTTCAATGCACCCTTATAGGGCCTGCCGCAAAATGGTATATAGAGTTACCTAGGGGGGCATTCGCTTTGTTCGATGACCTAGCGATGAATTTTCTTAACCACTTCCAGCTACCAGTGCGTTATGACATTGGTACGAAACTCTTGTCGACATTTTGGCAGGATAAAGCCACACATATCTCGGACCATATCCAAGAGTGGCGTAGATGGAAGAGGTTGATTAAATCATTTATACCATCGAAATTCCTCCTTGAATGGTTCCTTAAGTTGTTATTTCCTTATATAGCGAACGATGTTTCTACATCTAGAGTGCTAAACCTTTGAACTAGATTTGATTTATGCTCAATCCGGTTTGTTATATGAGATCATTCCCAATGCTCCGTGTTCTAGTTTCGACCCCAAAGTTAAACCTGGACCACATGCCGATGGCATTGTTGGTTGTGCGAGTGCTAAACCTACGGATTCGGTTGTGAAACAGGTCAGTCAATTGTCAATCAACCAATCTGCTTTGGGACAAGCCACGGCTTCATCTCAACCCACCCAGACGATGATTGTGCTTTCGGTGCAATCGTCGGACCAGAAGGGTAACCAACAACCCAAAAGGAATAAAAAGAATGGTAAGAACAATCATAAGGGTGGGAATAGGAATGAAAATGCTAATACTAATGACAAGAACGCTCGTAATGCTGGGGGGGACAAGCAATCTAAATGTAAGGTTAAATTTCTTTGCAAGTTGTGTAAGGATGATCACCTCACTTACTTGTGCCCTTGTATCGATGAAGCCTCGATATTTTTAGCGCAAGGCCCAACTGTGTTGACTAACCCTTTGCCTCACAATAAAAACATGAACTCGAGGGCCCATGATCAGTCTGGTGGTGATCAAGATCCGCCGGAAGGTAGTGGTCATGGTTGCATTAACATGGTGCGTGCTATGAAGATTGTGACCCATGTGAAGGACTATGGTTTGTCACAACCCAACCCAGGAAAGGAACCTGATCCACCAGGAACTCCTTTGTGTATTGAAAAACCTATGGATAAACCTGAAGTTTCACCTCGCATTCCTAAGGGAGTCCTTAAGCATTCGGGGCACAATCCTAATACCCGAGCCGCCCATAACTATTATGTTGTCAAGGATTTGGGCCACACTCCTTGTGCGATGTCTACATTAGAAGTACTTCAAAGTTGTCCTTCGTAAAGGAAGGCTTTGCTTTCTGCCCTTGGTGTGAATGATGATAATTCTTCCTCCGTGATTAAATTTGAAACCGCAGGACTTTAGGCTCATTTCCCTTACTATGTGTCTCTTTTGATTCATGTAGAATGTCTCAACATGACCGTCAAGCGCAATGTGATTGACGAAGGCGTTGCTGCATCTATGATGTCTTTGTCATGTTGGAAGGGTTTAGGTTCCCCTGAGTTGTCTAAATCAGCTACCATGTTAACTGCGTTTGATGGGAGATCGTTCAAGCCACACGGGTTCCTTCCTTCCCTTAAGGTCCATTTGGGAGGGAAGACCATTGCGATAGAGGTCGAGGTGGTTAATGCGCCCCTTGACTACAATCTCTTGCTGGGTAGGAATTGGATGTACAGTATGCAAGCCATAGCTTCTTCACTATTTCACATTGTATGCTTTCCATTTAATGGGAATATAGTTGCGATTGATCAAACGTCATTCAAGAATCCGTCAGTTACTGCATCTTCGGGAGCTTTGATCTTGATTGTAGAGCACTCTCAGCCGGCAACTGGGAGTGTGGGTGTGGGCATGTATCCATCCCTTATGGGAAGCTTTAGTTGTCCTGCACCTATCCTTATGATAGGGTCTAGTTCCGCTGAGGCTTTGACATCTGTGAGATCGGTGTCTTTTCGCATGAGTCATATGGAAGATCCTTGGATTCTTCCTACACCGAATACTTCGAGTGAGCCCATCATGATGGACATTCCATTGCCTGCAACTATGGTAGCCTATCAAGCTAATATTGGGTGTGTTGCAGAGCCTAATCCTTCCTCTTCGCGGACAGAGGAGGAGGAACCATATGTGCTGCCTGCATGGGCAGTTCAGTCTTCTCACATGCATGATTTCCTTGACAATGTTTTTCCTTCAGACGAAGCGATTATTGAGGCCATGTCAAGGGTTGAGCCACCTTGGGAAGAGTTGCATCATAGATCTTATTTTATTCCCGAGCTTGACTGCTTGGAGGATGAGGACTTTAGGGAGGTTCTTAGTGAGAGAATTGGTAGTCCCATGGTTCCATTAAGCTCTCCTGGTTTGATGGCTGATGGGAACATGGCGAATATATTTCCTACCATTCCTATCAATATCTCTCGCGATCCTGGCAGGATAGAGAATGTCTATATTGGGCCAGAATGTTCCCATGTTGAGATTCAAGAATACACCGAGTTGTTTAAAGAAATTCGTGATATCTTTGCTTGGTCTTATGATTAAATTCCAGGTATCGACCCTCGCATCGTTGAACATGATATTAAGACTTATCCCAATGCTAAGTCTGTTCGACAACACTTGCGTGCAGTGAATCCTAGGAAAGCACCCGCGATTAAGGCAGAGATAGAAAAACTATTGAAAGCTAGTTTTATCTATCCCGTTCCCTTGACAGAGTGGGTTTCAAATCCCGTTCCAGTTGATAATAAATAGGGAGCGATCCGCATATGTACTGATTTATGTGATTTGAATCATGCATGTCCTAAGGACAATTTCCCCACACCATTTATTGATTAGATTTTGGATTAGTGTGTGGGTAGTGAGGTTTTTTCCTTTATGGACGGCTTTTCTGGATACAATCAGATACAAATTAAACCTGAGGACCAACATAAGACTGCGTTAATTTGTCCTTGGGGAAATTTTGCATATCAAAAAATGCCTTTTGGCCTTAAGAACGCCAGAGCAACTTTTCAGCGGGCTATGACCTTGATCTTCCATGATCTCGAATCGATTATCGAAGTATTTTTGGATGACCTTGCTACTCATTCTCATATGAGAATGCGTCATTCCTATCATTTGAGATTAGTATTTGAAAGGTGTCGCCATTATTTGGTCAGGTTAAATCCTCACAAGTGCATCTTTTGTGTGAAGTGTGGTCGCTTATTAGGATTCATTGTTTCTAAAGAGGGTATAAGAGTCGACCATTTGAAGGTTGAGGCAATACTTTAGTTGCCTCCCCCGAAAAACATTCGACATCTTCAATGTTTGCAAGGCATGGCAAACTTCTTACGGAGATTCGTTGTCAATTTTGCCAATTTGACTAGAGGCTTTATGCGTCTTTTGAAAAAGGACACCACATTTTGTTGGGACAAGTGAGCCCAAGAGTCCTTTGATGCGCTCAAGCAAGCCCTAACATCGGCCCCGGTGATTAGTCCCCCAGACTATAGCCGTGATTTTCTACTTTATGTGGTCGCGTCCATGGAGACGATTGGTATGGTTTTGGTTCAAGAGGATGAGGAGATCCAAGAGCATGTCATATACTATCCGAGCCAGAATCTTATTGACATGGAGATCCGTTATTCCCATGTTGAGAAGCTTGCCTTAGCTACCGTACATGCGGTTCAATGGTTGAGACATTATATTCTCCTTCGTCAGACCTTGGTTGTATCCCATGTGAATCCATTTCAATTCATCCCTGCTCGAAGGATGATTGGGAGAAAATATAATAAACGGATTTTCATCTTGCAAGAATTCGATCTCGAGTTTGTTTCAGCAAAAAGAAGAAATTGTTAATTTTTGCGGAGCTTATCTCGGATTTCCCGAGCAAAGCCGAGGAGTTGGTTTGTGAAGATACGTTTATCGATGACCACATATTCTTAATCTCAACTTTAGACCCATTGTATGAGGATACATTGAAGGTCCCTACTCACCTCTCATGGGGTGAACGATGACGATTACGTCACATATCCAAGAATTACCTCATAATGGATAACACTTTGTACCGCCATGGGGTAGATTCCATTTTACGTCATTGTTTAACTCACGAGGAAGCTGAGCTTGTGCTGAATGATTTCCATGGAGGGGCATGTGGTGGTCATTTATCTGGGCTTTCTACAGCCCAAAAAATCTTAAGAGCGGGTTATTTATGGCTGTCGATCTTTAAGGATTGTGTAGATGCGGTCAAGAGGTGCCATCCTTGCCAGGTGTTTGCATGTAATATGCACTCGAAACCTACCTTGTTACATCCTATCATCACCGCCGGTCCCTTCACTAAGTGGGGGCTTGATTTTATGGATTGCAACCCACCTTCAGCTGGGGGGCATCATCATATCATAGTGGTTGTTCACTACTTCACGAAATGGGTTGAGGCTATGCCTACAGTTAAATTCGACGGTGAGATAGCCACACACTTCGTATTCAACTAGATTATTACTCGGTTCGGTATTCCGAAAGAGCTTGTCACTGACCATGGCTCGCACTTTCAGAATCGTATGATGGAAGAGTTGGCATCAAAGTTAGGGTATAAACAAGAGCATTCCTCCTCTTACTACCCTCAAGCGAATGGACAGGTAGAAGCAGTGAACAAATCACTCAAATCCATTCTCCAATGACCCATTGCACAAAGCAAGAATAATTGGCACATTATGTTATATCCTGCTTTGTGGGCTTATAGAACCGCTGTTAATACTGCCACGGGTTTTTCTCCATATCTACTTGTACATGGAGTGGAGTCGGTATTGCCGGTTGAGTGCGAGATTCCTTCTTTGAAGCTAGCCATAGAGCTCTTACCAGACACTTCCCCATTGGAAGAGCATTTGGTCCACCTTGAGCAACTTGATGAGCAGTGCCGAGATGCCTTGGTGGCTCTAGAAGTAAATAAGCATCGCGTTAAGGTCCAGTACAATAAGTCTGTCCATCCAAGGAGGTTTAGTGAGGGAGACTTGGTCCTTTTGTGGGATCAACCGAAAGAACCCTTGGGGGCAGGAAAGTTTAACCCCATGTGGCATGGTCCTTACGTCGTTAACTGTGTGTTAGAGAAGGGTGCTTATGAGTTAGTGGATTATGAGGGAATGACCTTGGTGGAGCCTAGAAATGGGCTCTATCTCAAAAAGTACTATGCATGATTTTTAGCCAAGGTTGGTTATTGTATATTATTGTACAGTTTTTCATAGGTAGGTCTTTTTCTTATGGTGATCGGGTTTGTGATTAGTTTGCGTTTCTTTTGGTAGATGTCAACGGAATCTTCCACCTTCATAGGATTCGCGGATGGGGTGAGCCGTCACACTCGACACTCAACCTCTGCTGCTTGGGTGATTTATACTCCTATGGGTCAGGTATTGTCTTCAGGAGGTGTATGTTTACGGCCATCTTCAAACAATGTTGTTGAGTATAGTGTCATTATTGAACTTCTACGGGATGCCATGTCACATGGTGTTCTCTCTCTTGAGGTACGAATTGATTCGAAGTTAGTAGTGTCACAACTTAATGGTTTGTACCATATTACAAAATCCGACATTATTAAGAATATTCTTACGTGTGAGATTATTAGAACGACAATTTGACAATATAACATATATACATGTTCCATGAATTAATAATCAAGTTGCTGACTCATATGCTAACTACGTGTTAGATTGGAATTTGTTTCATACACAATAAGCTCATCACAAACATAAATTTTTACGCATGTAAATAAATAAATCGATCATCATAAAAGTTTTTATACACATCCAAAATGTGGTAATACATAGTGTCATAATACAAAAATGGGGCTCTCGAGCCACCAAAATATAAATACACGGTAGTACAAAATGTATCACTCCTAGGTATCTAAGCCTATGGAGGAGGAGGGGGGTTGTGATCGTGGAATGTCACTACGACTCTAACTAGCCATCGAAATAGCCACACCCATGCTCATGGTACACCCACCACCTGGTGTTGCATATCTCAGGCAAGTCCTCGACTTGCGCCATGGGTACTCTGTGTGTCAGTCTCACGAATTTGGTATGAATGCTTTGGAGCATCCGCTCCGCATCCACACCCGTGATATCCTCCCCTCTTCCCCTCCGTCTATGATGAGGGAAGCCTTCAGGCCGCCATGGTCCCACAGTTGCATGCATATGGTAGATGTCACTATGTATTGTCACCCAAAAACATGTCTTTTGATTCTGCATAATCAGAAAACACAAAAAAATTTAATAACTCAATTTTTTTTTTAAAAGGGTCGAGATTAATTACTTATGTCACCGTATGCTAATCCTGGTGGTAGCGGCATGTCCGGGTCTCCCCAGAAATCTATCCCTGCATAGGGGTAGTCATCGATGGCAACTATCTGTCATCGCCACCATGGAAAGAAATCAGTTGGATAGGGGTTGGACACCCTACCTTCACCCAGTCTACGCATCACATCCGCCCAATGCCGTTGGGCCAAATCTTGAACCCCGTGTAGAGGAACGTCAACTCTAGGGTTCAATCCGGGAACACGCTCAAATAAAAACGTGCTCAGTATGCTGCTGAAACTGAAGTTTCGCACTCTACCCATCTTGCACTCACTGAGCTGGTGTTTCATGTTGCCCAATAGTGCAGTGCTCCAATTGTACACAGTGGGTCTCATGCACTCCACTACATAGAACATCAGAGGCCATGAGGCCTGGTGGAGTGAAGCTAAGCATGCTATCCTTCCCAGTGTCAGTAGGATGGCCTTTAGGCCCAGCACCTGTATGGAGTTAGTTGAAATGTGACTCCCCACCTTCTCCATGTCCGGATAGCAGTACACCGCAATGTACTCATCTATAGTCGGGCCACCTCTGGGCCTGCGAGAGCATAGGTTCACTACTTCCCCCCATCGGGAAAGTCCAGTAATAAAATATAGGTCCTCCACTTCTATGGTGAGGGACATCCTGTCTATCTGGAACAACTCTTAGTCTGGATCCCAATAGTCCACTAACATCTGCAATAGTCTTGGTTTGGATCTTAAGCCACCAAGACACCAAAATTTGTAAAGCCCGCATGCACGTAACACTTGTTGAGCCATTAGATCTGCCCTGACTGCCTCTTCTACATCACCATGTTCACGTTCTCTCCATTCTAGGATCATCCTGCACATAAAATTTGAGTTTGATCCATTAGAACACTTAAAAATCATTGAGCGCGGCCGCATACACGACTGTTTGCTAAACAACCGTGTATGCACAAGAATTTGAGGGCGTTTTCCGCGTATATCCAGCCCTATATGTGGAAAAACCCTCGATTTCTGCGTGGGTCATGGCGCGCATCTTAGACTAGCCTAGAATCCTAAATACACCATGGAAGTTGACAAAATTTGCATCAAAATGAAAGAGTAGAGCATGGGTAAGTACCTGGAAAAAACGGTAGTGGATTCCGCCGGCTGGATCTCCTGGAATTCGCCGTTGAAGTTTAGAGCTCAATTGAGTAAAAATTTCAAATGTTTTATAATGGTTTGAATTTTTTACTATTTATAGAAATTTTTCAAAATTTTGAAAATTTTTACCCCCTTTTCTATAGTTTGGACCGTTTTTGGACTAATTTATGATGTAGGAGACCTTTTTGAGCGTCGTTTCAGCCGTTGGATTGACCCGTTCGTGCCGATTTCAGGTATCATGTCTAAACTGGCATATAGGTTAGGTTTCATCACCGTTTGCATTTTGCATGACCTTATAACCGTTTCATTATAGCCTTAGGTACGAACCCACTCTATTATGTCACGGAACCTTCTTGTTGTTTTAGAAGTGGCATGATATGAGTGGTAGAGCTTGACCTTACATGCGTACCCTAGTTAGCACCTTATTTGCATTTGGTGCCCATGCTGACATTTTGTCCCTTACGGTATGGGAGTCTGTTGTATAGTATTGCCATGACATTTCGCAAGAGCTTCATACTCCTCTTGATCTTTTGTTGGCCTATTTCCCTTAGGACTCCCTTATGTCAAGTTGTAATTGCATTATCATGAGATTTTCCTGCCTTATTGAGCCTTACGCTGGCTTCCTTGACATTGAGTTTCAGCCATATAGCCCGAGCTTGTCTCATGTCTAGCCATGCAGAGCCATTTTATATATCCTTTGCAGCTTGATTCCCTATTTTTACCGGGAGGGGACTTTCCCCCGAGTGTCGCTATCCTACACATGTATCCTTGCATTGAGCATAGGCATGTTCCATTGCTTGGAACTAGTTTGTTTGCCCATATGACACTCGTCTCCTCCTAGTCTATAACTATAAAGCAGTTTTATTTTTTTTCAAGCTTTTTAAATATTTGAAAAAGTCCAAAAAAATGAAAAAACCAAAAATTCAGACAAGGAAAGATGTTATCTTTTGGTAGCTATTGAGTCATGTTGCCTTCGAACAGAGCACTGTATATCACATCTATTGGTTGGGTTTATAGTTTGACTTTAGGAGCTGTACTCATTTTATCTGAGTTTATCTCCACTGACTAGTTAAGCTTCCAGTCCCCATGGAGTCTTTGTCGATGCCTCATGTGTCGTAGAGATGTCCCAGTTTTGTATATCGTGTCTATGCTGCCTTTATTCAGTCACCATTCGTCATTATGCTCTTGTTCGAAGGAAGTTGAAACTTGAGTCGAACATTCCTCAGTTATCTTGACTTTGCATGTCGGCCATTCCCGGTATAGTTATTGGTTCGTGCACCTTATGATATAGTCCTTCCACATTATACAGCTTTTTTGAGTACCTTGTGTTGTATGATGGGGGATGCCTTAATGCCATCCTTCCAGCAGATTTCATCCCATTGACTTCAGATCATTTATTTTGGGATTGGAATCTAGAGTCATTTTTTAGTGCCTTGAGACTTGCAGACATCAGTGGCAGGTTCTCTCGCCATCGATAGTTTTTGGGAATACATCAATGTCCCCTGATCGATGGATCCTCTCAAGTGTTCGACCTCAATACATCTATTCACACTTGTTAGTTTGCACTCTAGTACCTTGATTCCCATTATCATTATCGGTGGGTGATCTCGCGTCTGTTAACGGTATACATCAATGACCGGTAATCAAACGATGGACTACTATGTTCAACCTCGACACCTCTATTCACATAGTAGGACATGTACTCATAGTGGTTTGTGTAGAAGACCTTCCAAATTGGTGGGATCTCTTATATGCTACCTCCTTGATCGTGCCAGCTTTCATGAGATTTCAGCTCTCGTGACTTGATTCCAGTATATGTCAAACATTTCCAGTTATTATGATGGTGGAGGCCCAATCTTTCCTTTTGCTTGTGAGCTTGCTATCAAGAGATGGAGGATTGAGGTGGTGGAGGCCCAAGTGGGGGATTTATTTTCTCCGATTCGTAGACGTGCCGACAGAGGTTGTATTCATTGTAATCTTTGATTTTATATTAATAGAAATATATTTTCCTGTGCAATAATGTATGTTTGAATGAATATTTTATCCATAAATGATTTAAAATGCTTATACATTGTTGATTATATATGCTAGAGTAGATCTAACACCAATATATAGTATGCTTGTCTTGTTTACTTGTTGTTGAGGAAGTGATTCATCAATTCAAGTTGAAGTTGGAAAGCTCAACGGGGATCTACTTCAACCATCCGGAATTAGGTACTAGGTCTGATCTGTTAGTGTTAGATATTTGCTTTCTCTTGCATATTGGAAAGGATTGATTTCTGGAGTCAAGATGTCTGTTGTGGTACCCCAAGCCATAGGAATTTATCTCCATAACACCTGTTAAACCAAAAGATCACACATGATCCCATACTGAAGCAGCACCGCGAAGTGCTATTCCTATCAATGGCATTGCCTGCCCAATTCGAATCCACATAACCATGCAGGTTAGTCTTCTGATTCGTATCATGTTCAACTGTACCCTTCAAGTACCTCACTGCATGCTATGCAACCAAGTGAGCATGTATCGGATATGTAAGGAACATCAAGGAACAAATCATCTAACGATACATCGTGGCATCAACCATCTCTAATGACGCATAACTCAATAGCTTCAGGTTCAATGCCATAGGTGTGTTTTTGTCCAACCAAAGTTTCCAGTAGATGTATTTGGGGATAGCATGCCAAATTCCGTTTCACATTGACTTGATTGGTATCACGAGTGGATATCTCACCTTCCATGTGGAGCATAAGGTTACAACAACAATTAGTGTTGGAGCTCTTATATTGAGGCCATGCAAGATAGTTTTCCAGACTTCTTATGTGTATGAATAGTCCACAAATAGATGTTCCATTGTTTTGAGTTCATTGCAACACACTACACATCTATGAGGCCCATTTATACCTTTTTTTAGCAATTTTTCTCTTGTAAGAGCTTTCTTGTACATTAAAACCCAAAAGAAAAAGTTTACTTTGGGTATTCCAAGAGGATCCCAAACCTTATTCTAGAAAGACGTTGGCTGAACCATTGCATGATGAGTTTGCAGGGAAGAGAATCCCTGGGAAGCTATGTAAATCTCAGTCTTTCTCCAACCCCATTTATTCTTTGCACGATGATGGACTGGTGCTAAGGTCGTCAACTCATTTATGAGGAAATTCTTTTGCAAGTTTAAATGTTCTGGAACGCTAGGGAAATCCCACGACAACCAATTCCCTATAGAGTCCCATACAGATATGTCAGCGAGCTTGTGGATTTTGTGTTGGATGAGCCAAGCACACACGTCCTTTGTCTCTTCATAGTTTGCGAGGGGTGGATGACCCATGATATTGTCTTGCCATAGCAGAGTGTTATTTCTGTTCTCGAGAATGCGATACAGTTCTTTTTGAAAGAACTCTAGTCCACACCTGCATAAATTCCAAGTCATCTTTTTGTTTTTGGTGTTGACGGTCTGGATATTTCTCAATGGAGCACCTTTGAGATATTTCTTCTTCAAGATCCGACTAACAAGATGGCTGTTGTTTGTGTATAATTTCCACTAAATTTTTCCACCCAGAGCAATGTTGGTGTTGCCTGGATCTCTGACCTGTAAACCTCCTTCAGCAATTGGGAATTTCATTGTTTCCGAATTTACTAAATTGTATTTCTTTTGGTTATTTTTTCCTCCACACCATAGAAAATATCTTATTAATTTTGAAACCTACTCAGTTATTGTCTTTGGTGCCAGGAGGAAGGATGCTTGGAATATTGGTAAAAATGAGAGTATCGACTTTATAAGAATGAGTTTTCCAGCATTTTCAAGCCACTGACCTCCCCAACCTGCAATTTTTGTCTTGGTTTTTCTTATTACTTCAACCCACAATGAAGCTTTGCTAGTACCTAGAGTTAAGGGAAGCCCAAGATAATTGATTTTTTCCCATGAGGCATATCCCAAGAATCCCAAGAATTGTGTTATTTTATGAATATTTTGTTGGCCTACATTCCAACCATACACAACGCTTTTCCTTTTATTGATGATAGCTCTATATATTTTGCAGAAATTTTGGAGAATTCCATAGAACACTTTCGAAATTGTTATAGACGCTCCTCTCAGTAGAAGGGAATCATCAACAAATAAGGCGTGGTTGATTGGTTCTAGACCTTGCATTATTTGTATACCTAGGATTGAACCTGCTATCTTTTCTACTGTCGGTTTTCTGCTTAAGGAATAAACCATTAGGATGAATAGGAAGGGGGAGAGAGGGCAACCTTGCATTATTCCTCTTGAGGATTGAAAGTAATTAACTAGACTACCGTTTACAATTAGAGCTATCTAGTGCTTTCTAGTGTTGGCTTTAATCAAATTGAAAAAATCAGAGTTGAATCCAAAGGCGTGAAGGACTCTATAAAGAAAGGAGAGCTTTACCTAATCGAATGCATTTGCCATGTCTAGCTTTATGAGCATCCCTTGCTCCTTCTGTTGATGGCTGGAATGCATAGCTTCTTGCACCTGTATTACATTATCCAAGATATGTATCCCTTTGAAACATCCGCTTTGGCTGGGATAAATGAGTTTCCCTAGTACTGGCTTAATTATGTTAGCCATTAGGTTGGTGAGAATTTTACAGAGATATGGGCCTGAATCTGTCGAAAGAGAACAGATTCGCTTCTTTCGGGATTAAAGCTAAGAACGTGGAATTTGTGCTGCCTCCCACTTTGGATTTTTGTTGGAAGGATTTAATCATTCTAAGGAGATCCCCTTTGATTATTTCCCAACATGCTTTGTAAAAATGGATTGAGAAACTGTCTGGCCCTGGAGCTTTGTCAGGCTCCATGCCCCAGATAACATTGCATATTTCTTCTTCTGAAAAAGTCTTCATAAGAGCTAAGTTATCTTCCCAGCTTACAAGGTAGGGTATATGTGAGAGGAAATCAGAGGCGACCTTCTCACTACCCTCTCCATCTTCTTTGTAAAGGTTCTGATAACGAGCTTATGCTGCCTCTTTGAGTTGGTCTAAACCTTTGCAGGTCATCCCATCTCGAGAGACTAATTTTGAGATATGTTTTCGTGATAGGCGTGCTCTGTATTGCCGATGGAAATATGAAGTGTTTCGATATCCATCTTTGAGCCACAAGCTGCGAGACTTGAGCCTCCAATTCTCTTCTTCAAGTCGAAAAGGATCGAAAGGAGTTTATTTGGGCGATTTGTTCCTTTTGTATTTCTAAAGTGGTGATCTCTTTATTTTCCATTTATGATTGAAAATTTGCTAATAGTTGGACAATCTCTTTTCGGTGGCTAGAGGGAGTATTATTGTGCTTTTTAATCCAACTTTTCAAAGCGAGTTTTGTTAACTTGAGTTTCTGCTCCCACACGTAGTTAGGTGATCCTGTAATATGAGTGGACCAAGCCATTTGCACAACTTCCATAAACCTGTCTCTCTCTGTCCAAAGGGGGCTGTATCGAAATGGTAATGGACACAAGTTTTCTTCTTCTTCTAAGAGTAGAATAATTGGCTTATGATCTGAGGTCAACTTTGGAAATATTTTGGAGGAAATTAGTGTCTTTTCCAGCAGGAGCAAGCCTTGAACCAAGAACCTGTCCAGGTGTGCTGAGATATGATAAGTCCCAACTATGTTATTTGTCCACATGTAGAGGTCTTTCGTTGGTTTGAAGTCAAGAATATCCCATTGGTGGGCTAGCTCCTCCACAAAGGAGAGCATTTTGTCCCTACCATAGTTGCCTCCTCTCTTTTCTTTCGGATAAAAAATGATGTTAAAATCTCCAGCTCAAATGATGTTCCTAAGGGACTATATTTATAGGAAATCTGATAGAGTTTTCTAACAATCCTTCTTCTATGAGAAGAGGACAGGAACATAGAGATTGAAGAGTGAGAAAGAAAGTTTACTTGAGTAATGTCGGAGCTCGGTGAAGATCCATTGTTGTGTCTCAAAGGATCTTTCTAAATGAAACTTGTCCTCCGACCACAGAGTTGCAATTTTGCCAGAGGAGCCCCTTGCACTGATGGCCTTCCCTGCATTCTTCTTCCATTTCTGTTTGTTGATTTCAAGAAGGGTGTCCCCTTCAATTTTTGTTTCTTGGAGCATGAGGATCTTGGGGGATTCAAATTTCAATAGATATTTGATTGCTTCGGATTTCAATGGATTCCCCAAGCCTCTATGATTCCAAGAAACTAAGCGCATTATTTACTAGGGATGGAGTTAGAAGCACCCTTGAGGGGCCTGGTTTTGGTATTTATCCCGATGGACATCTCAATAGTGGCTTGGCTCCCTTGCATATTTTTCCTCTCCACTTCCTCTTCTCTAGTTTCTTTTTTGGATTTCCTCCCTATTCTTTTTGAAGGCCTCTCTAAAGTCTCATCCTCAGAGGAGCCAGGGTTTTCTGGTGGCTTCTTTC
Organism: Pseudotsuga menziesii; assembly: GCA_001517045.1. Classification (NCBI taxonomy): domain Eukaryota; kingdom Viridiplantae; phylum Streptophyta; class Pinopsida; order Pinales; family Pinaceae; genus Pseudotsuga; species Pseudotsuga menziesii. The sequence continues at coordinate 101,744 of LPNX011041025.1, read as the reverse complement.
TTGTCATATCCGCGTAGGAAGGAGGAGAGGAGTTTCCTAAAGGAGAGCTAGGATGGCCTACCTCTATGGTGTATTTCTCCCCTACCAGGGGAAGGTTCTGATGCTCGATCTCCGCGTTTGTTTACTCAGATATTTCTGTAGGTGTGCTAAGAATTTCAAATGGGTTTTTAGAAGCATCTGCCAAAGGAGGGGCTGAGCTCCCTTCCCCTTGGATCGGTCTTGATGGGGGAGTGTTAGTCCCCATTGTTGTCCCTTTTTCTTTGGATATGATGTTTTGTTTTGATAGAGTTGCTTTCTGTACCTGTGTCCATTATTCTCCTTTCGATTTCTCCCCATGTTCCTCATCTTTCTTTTTGTAATGCCTTGCAAAATGCCCATAGCCGTGGAAATGTCTACATTTAAATGGGAGTTGTTCATAATCCAATTCTTGGATGTGAGACCAGTCTGTGACCGTGATTTTTATAGCCTCTGGAAACCCAACTTCCAGATTGACTTCAACACATATTCTTGCACATGAGTATTGATCCTTTCTCTCAGCTTGATCGATATATTTCCCAATGGTGTTGCCGATGGATTCTAATGACTTCAGGTTCCAAGAATGTAGGGGTAGATGGGGAGGGCACACCCAAATTGGTACAACCGACAACACATCTTGCATCAGGTCAAAATCATGTGTCCATTTATTTAAGTACAAACCCTGGGGGCCATAAAATACATACCATTCTTGAAGATAAGACTTCTATCTTCAACATTGTCGAAGACGAAAATGAAGAAACTCTTGCCAACAAGATGACTTTTGATGCCTTCTGAGACTAGAGGACGCCAGTTCCTCTGGACCCATGGTTCCATGGCTTTGGAGGAAGGCCATAATCCTGTGAACTGCCCAATAAGCCCCCTTTCTGCTAGACTCAGCGCAGACCGACAGGATTCCTCTTCAGGGAGATCTATCATAGGTATACTGTCTAGTTTCTTAATGAATTTTCGCTGGGAATCAGAAGCATGTCTTTTAGTATTGGCTTCCACCAGCTTCTGGAAAGCCACAATCTCTGATGGAGGAGGAAGGACCTTGGGGCCCCCTCCTGGAGCTGCGGTGAACTAGGGCGTGCCTTAGCATGCGCATGCGAACCCGGCTTGACGTCGTCACTCACGAGGATGCTCGTGTTGTACGGAGCTCACGCAAAAGTTTCCTATTATTAATGCACAAAAACTTCAACAAATATAAGAGGAAAACTTTCTTATTTTTTTGTTATTTCTTCCTATTTTTTGGCTTTTTCCCTTCCTATTTTTTATGTTTTTTTTTTAACTTTCTTTCCATTTTTTGGGGTTTTTTCCCAACCAATAGAAGTTTCCATTTTTTCTTCATTCATTCTCATATTCTTTTCAAGCTACCTTCAAATAACAATATACAATAAATCTTTTCAATGCCATTATTCATTCATGCGATTCTGACATAAAATCTTTTCAATGCCATTAATCATTATTAAATCTTTTCAATGCCATTATTCATTCATGCCATGCCATTGTGATATTAATCTCATTGTGCATGAACAACCATGCAAAACTCCAATTGAAATACCCATGGGGTTGATCAAATTCAAGGTTTTTTCAGGAATAATGCAATGTTGTTTGATTCCTCTGGCGAGTCGGTGCAAGTAAATGAATAGGAATTCACTTTGAATGGTCAGCAAAATGGAGTTATGTATTTTCTGGTATGTCATATTTATCGCAACAATTATATAAAATCAATTTAAATTTAATTATTTCTCGAAACATAAAATGTAGAAATATGGTCACATCTTACTTCATGTTTGTTTGTGTTTTTATATAAAGATTTGAAGGTTAGGATTTCACCGAATTTATGTGTTACCATCAAATCCATTAAATATACAATATTTGACGTCTCCTTATTTATTAAATATATAGTGTTAGCCAATACCAAGCAGTTTGGAATGTATGCTGGTATTTTAAAATTATTGTTATTTTTGTTCACTAAAAGATGATGGGTTACCTAGTGCGCCACAATTCAAAATCTTTTTTTTTTTATAACAAAAACGGTTATGTTATATTGAAAACTCAACAAAGAGGCCGTTGGGGCAGAAACTTAATACAACAAGCTCCCCAGCTTCTTCTTCCTTCAAATGATGTAGAAGAGCTAAGGAGGGATATCTATGCTAACATCTGAATTAACAATAAGATCATGGAGACCAGCAGCTATAGATTTATTGGCTGCAAGGTCCGCCAATACATTTAGACCCCTAAGTATGTGATAAAATTTTATCTTCTTGAACGTTTTAACCTTGGATCTAATTCTGTTGATCAGCCTTGATGTTCTTCCATTCTTGCCCCTTCTACCCCCATTCAGTGCCTGAATAATAACCCTGGAATCCCCAAAGACCATGACCTCATCCACTCCTTTCTTCTGCAGCTGTTTGAGACCTCGCCAGAGCCCGTACGCCTCAGCCATATTATTAGAATCATAACCAATGTTCCAGCAAAATTCAATCTCGACCTTCCCATCAAGAACAATAATGACTCCACCCCCTCGGCTTTCCCCGGATTCCCTTTGGAAGCCCCATCAAAAACAATTTAAAAGTCTTCTTTTCTCTGAGCCATCTCTCAAACTAAACGCTATCCATCCTAAGATCCCATTCTTCCATATTTATTGCAGCTGCATCATTTACAGCCCTGATCTTAAGGCTTTTCATCCAGTTTCCCTCCTTTTCAGTCAGTTTTCCTTTATTAATTGGGATCTTAGAAATACTGACAATCTCACCGAGCAGGGAATTAACCTTGCTAGCAATCTTCCATACTAGTTGAGCTTTCTCCTGAAAGATTATGTGATTTCTTTCATTCCATATGCACCAGCAAATTAACTTGGGGAGTTTCAGCCAGCAGGCTCTAATTCCATTTTTTTGGTTCACCTCACCTTGATACAGAGTTTCCCAACTAGTAAAACAGGCCTAAATTGTATCTGGAAAATGTACTCCTCCTCCCAACAGATTCAACACGTCATCCCAAACCGAAGTAGTATAGGGACACTTTAAAAATAAGTGTCTGATATTTTCTGAGGCTTCAGTACATAATGGACATCGAAAGGGGCCGACAATACCTCTTTTCTCCAAGTTCTCACCTGTGAGCACTCTCTTATGCATTAGTGACCAAGCGAACATATCAATTTTTGGTAGAGTGCTGTAGTTCCAAAGATTATTCCAAACATGTGGATTTGCCGGCACATTATAATTCATTGCATATCTTTGATACCCCTCTGCCGTTGAAGAACTGCCAGTATACCTACCCCCGCCACGGCAATCCCTCTTGGTTTTGGCTATCGGCGTCAGCCCAACGAGATGGTTGGTAAGAAGCGTTTTCTCAGCGTCAAGCTCAGGAGGACAGTCCGGCATATTCCAGCCAGCCCATCAATTAGGCAACGCAGACTCCCATATGGATATGTCCCATAGCGTTTTCATCCCCACAACGACCAATCTCTCCTGCATACGTGGAGTTTGGGGAGGGGCCTTCCCTAGTATTTTGTCATGCCAGATATTAATCGACTTCCCATTGCCAGGGACCCAATACAGTTCATCTTTGAATTGTGGCAATGCTTTGAGACAGATATTGTAAATTGAAGAACCTTTTTGATTCACATGGGCGCCATCAAGGCATCTAAGCCTCAAGCCGCTGAATTATTTGGATTTCAACACTTGACTGCACCAAGAGGGCTTGGGGGTGATCAAGCTCCAAAGTAGCTTGGCTCCCATAGCCAAGTTTTGATTTCTAAGATCTCTGATGTAAATACCGCCCTCTGGCTTGGGTAATTTAATTATTTTCCAGCTGACCAGTGCAATTTTTTTGCCTCCCACAGCATTGCCACTTTGCCAGAGAAAGGATCTAACCAATCCTTCGATCTGTGAGATTACTTTGGCTGGAGCTAGGAGAAGAGAGCTCTGATAGAGTAGGTAGCTATTCAAGACTGACTTTATTAAGACTACCTTCCCAACCAAATTTAACCAAATTGACCCCTAGCCATGGATTTTCCTTTTGATTTTCTCCACAATTGGGTTCCAGGCTGAACTCTTAGGTTTGGCTTTGAATATGGGGATCCCTAGATAGTTGAAGGACTCCCAGGCGACAACACCATCCACATTGAGAATCCGAGAGATATCAAGCATTTCTCTAGGATTGATATTCCATCCATAGATCTGGCTTTTCCTAAAATTGATTTCACTTCTGAGGGCAGGACAATAACAGTCTAGTTCAGACTTGAAACGGCGGGCGATGATTTGACTAGCTCCCCCCAGCAATATAGTATCATCTGTGAAATTGTGCGTGATTGATATCTTTTGTGCCTCTGGCCATCCTAATTCCAGGGAGATCCTGCTCAAGCCTGCCATTTTCTAGATGAAAGCTAAGTACAGAAGCCTGGATGGTGAAAAGCAACGGGGATAGCGGGCAGCCTTGCCTCAGACCTCTTGAGGCTTGGAAAAATGGAGCAGCTTTGCCGTTGACTAAAGTGGCTATCCACGGTTTGCTGATATAGGCCTTGACCCATGAGATAAAATCTGAACTGAAACCAAATTTCTGCATTACCTAAAGGAGAAAGGGGTCGCTGACTCTATTGAAGCCATTGGCTAGATCAATTTTAACCACCATTCCCTGGTCACCATTCTTCAGACTAGAATGAATAGCCTCTTGGACTAATATAATATTTTCCCAGATCTTCCTGCCTTTAACAAACCCCCCCTGATTCTCCAGGATAAGTCTAGGCAGTATATGTTTCAATCTGCTGGCTATTATCTTAGTTATGACTTTTTAACCAATGTTGCATAAGGAGATGGGCTGGAACCTGTCAAAGGCAAAGTTTGTGCTATAAAGGCAAAGTTTGTGCTACCACCGATTTTGCTGCATCTCTGAGAATTGCTGACCATTTTGAAAAGATCGGTTTTTATAATATCCCAGCAACGCTTGATGAAAGTAGCATTATAGCCATCGGGTCCCAGAGCTCTGTCATCCTCCATACCATCGATGGCCTGCTTGATTTCCTCCAGTGTGATATTCTGAGTTAGAGCTTCATTATGAGTATTATTTATAGCATTAGGAATCAGATTAAGGAGATCGTTGTCTTCCACAATAGGTTGGGCTTTAAACAGTTCACTGAAGTGCAGCGTAGCTTCAGTCTTAACGTCTTCAAATTTGGTGATAAGAGTTCCTTGAGACTAAATTTCAAGCACATAATTGAAATTTTTCCTTGCTTCTCCCTGCTTGTGGAAAAAACTAGTATTCCTATTGGCATCTTTCAACCATTTACATCTCGATTTTATTTTCCACCAATCGGATTCAAGTCTGCAGGTCGCGTGGAGGTTTGATTGCAGTTTGGCCTCAAGATCAATGTCATTATGAGCCATGATTTTATCCTCCATGCTAGTCTGGTGATTTTCCAGCGCTAGAGCAACAAGGGATTTTTTAAGAGTGGGAGATGGTAGCAACTTAGCCTAGGATTTTAGTGCTCTTTTGAGCCTTCTGAGTTTCTCTTCCCAAATGAAGGAGGGTGACCCAGTAACCGGGAGAGACCAAGTATCAGCAACAGTCTTTAGAAATTTTGGTTGTCTGGCCCACAGTGGATTGAATCTGAATGGAATGGGCCCCAAGTTCTTATCATTATCCATCTCAAGAAGAATGGGCTTGTGATCCGATCCTCCAAATGGTAAGATTTTGGAAGACAAATTCAGTCCTAGCAGGAGGAAGGTGTCCTAGACTAGGAACCGATCGAGTCTGGCAGCAATATGCCCAGGCCCAATCCTTTTGTTATTCCAAGTGTACTTTCCAGTAGAAGGCTTTACATCCATGAGATCCCATTCCAGAGTGATCTCATCAACAATTTCTCTAATGGGGTCTCTGACCAGGGAGCCCCTCATTTTTCCTCTTGGCTAAGGATGACATTAAGATCCCCCGCAAGGATTACATTACCTTGGAGATTGCTCTTTTCCTCGCAAAGAAGACTCCAACAGACCTTTTTTTCAGCATAAGAATTGGGTGCATAGATATTGAAAATTCTTACCAGGATATTCGTGTCCTTTTGCCTCAGCAGGGTGAGGATCCAACAAGAGATGTACTTGATGTCAATAGCCTCAAATTTCTTATCATCCCACAGAGTCCCAATGCCTCCGGATGCGCCTCTAGAACTAATTGCAGCTTTACCTCTTTTTTTCCAAAATTTTGGAGTTACGTGGAGAAAAACGTCTTCCTCCATCTTGGTCTCCTGGATTAGAAAGATGTCCGGTTGATGTAAAGAAACAAGATCTGCCATTGCTTCTTCCTTGCGTTTGCTACCGAGACCTCTACAGTTCCAGGAGAGGACCTTCATTACTTACTTTTGGTGTTCGAAGGCATCCCTTTCTAGGCATGCCCCTGCTGGCCGGTGTTTCTCGTGTTTTTCAGCAGCTTTTCCAGGGTTAGCTGGGAACCTAGCAGCTTATCCTTGTAGGTAGCTTGCTCCCTAGCTTCTTTCTTGGATTTCCTTCCTTTGGTTTTAGAAATCCTTGGAGTAGTCAATTCTATTTCCCCCTCCTCCTCTTCTTCTTCTTCCGATTCAGAGTCTTCCTCTGACCTTCCCAGATTTCCCCCTACTTGTGTCGCTGTCATGTCTTCCTCTTGAACCTGCATTTGATGGACTGATAGGGCTACTTCAGGCTCCTTGCTATCTCCATTACTGGATTTCTCTTCCAATTCTACGGGATCATCCCTTGCTTCAATGGTTTCTTTGGTCTTGGAGGTTTTAGGAGACCCTTCAAGATGGATGGTCTTAGCTTCTTTGTTCCCCTCACCCAACTTTGTATCCAATCCGGGATGATTTTTGGGTTTAGATCTGTTCACCTTTTTCCATCCTTCCACCTTGTCATGATGGATCTCGGGATTTTTAGGGAAATTGCAGATGAAGTGGCCATATTCGTGGCAACCTCGGCACTTGAAGGGGAGTTGTTCATAGTCGAGCCTTTGATAATGAGACCAATTCCCCACAGTTAATTTAATAGCTTCTGGCAATCATGCTTCGAGATCCACCTCAATGCAGATGCGAGCGCAGGCGTAGTGCTCCTTTGGGCTAGCCATGTCAATGTATTTTCCAAGTACAGTCCCAACCGCGTGGAGAGATTTGGGATTCCAACAGTGCATGGGAAGGTTAGGAAGTCTGACCCAGACTGGCACGAATTTGGGGATGTCAACCTCGGGATCAAAATCCGGGGTCCACCCATTGAGGTAGAGACCTTGAGGCCCCATGAAGTAGGGGCCATTCTTGAAAATTAGATCTTTGTCTTCTTTGGTTTCGAATTCAAACAGGAAATATCCCGTTCCGACAGAGTATGATGCAACGTTTTTGGAGATGAGGGGTCTCCAGTTTCTTTGGACCCAGCTATCAGTGGATTTTGGCGAAGGCCAAAGTGTCACATACCCCAATTTTGTAAAATAATGTTAATTATTTTAATTACATTTCCTAAGACATTATGTTAAATTGAATGTAAAGTAGGAACTGATGACTCAACAGAGTCAAAAGAAGTGGAATGTAATTCTGAATATTTTATTATTAATCAATAAAAAGTGGAGACAACAACATTGGGAGAGCTGTTAATAAGAGGTTACTGGTCAAACTGGTGGAAGGAACTAGGTGGAGGGAAAAAGACAAGTGGCAGCATCCTCAAACACTTCCTAAGTTGCAGGTGGAAACTTCCCTACATTTGGGGTCATGATCCCCCAAGAAAGTGGGATCAGAGCAAGTGCCTCAATAAATGACAACTAACCCAAAAAGACCTAGGCAATCTTTTAAAGGTACCCAATGAATAGAGCTAAGGCTGCTCAGATATTTTCCAGAGAGGAATCATTCAGGTGGAATGATATTCAGGAAATTCATTGGGGAAAAAGGGGAAAACAGTAAGGAAGTTGTTCTGAGAGGAATGCTGCAGTAACTTGGTTTATTACAGCTTGTTAGCTGGGAGAACTTACTGATAAGTTCAGATTTGATACTGAGTCTGAAGACTGGTATTTGACTATTGCTGCACCTAGTTCCAGCCAGGGAGACCAGAGCAAGCTCGGGGTTCCTGAGGAGTCGTTGTTTGAGAGCTCTCCAGAAGTTGGTAGGGAGGAACAGCCTCCCATTGTTGTTGTTGTCCAAGTTCAAACAGGTTTTGTCACCTAACTGTCTTTGTTTTAGTAACTGTGAATGGTTGGATGTTATGCTAGTAGTTTATGATATAAATATTTAGATGGTTTAGTGATGTAAGTGTTTTAGTTTATCAGTAATAGAATCTGTCGATGAAAAATAAGAACCCACTGTGTTTTTCCTCATCTGGGTTACCAGACCGTACTCCAACACAGGGGTAAAATTATAAATAAGGATGATATGATGAGAATGTAGAATAGTAGATTGATTCTTTATCTATTTTTCAGAAGGGATATTTTACTGACAGTTGTGTGAGTTCACAGATAAAAACTATTTCCTTGTACAGTATTTACTTTCAGTAGTCTTATCATTTAAAACAAATAGAAGAATATAATAGTCGCACTGAAGAAAGGTTAGACTAGGTATACCTGCGGTTTAAACCTTATAACCGTTTTCTTCCTGTTTAAAGAATTTAACTTCTATATGTTGAAATAACAACACTGAAAGTAGGAGTAATTAAATATTGTTTAAATTCTACAGTTAAACCAAACTGTGTTAGATTTTATGTAAGATTAGTGATGTAATCCTTTTCATCATTTTTTCCTTTCTTCTTATTAGACTAATCTCGAACAATATCTAGAGCTGTTATTCTATTTTTCATAAATTGTAAATGAATGCTACTATATATATATTCATACGAGATAGATCCTAAGTGGTATTATTTGATTTTTAATATATATATACAGATATCATAACCAAATAGACAAACTAAACATTAACAGAACTTCATTAAGTATTTAGCATAATTGGCACAAGAAATAGGTAACAGAATGCTATAAAATAACTAAATATTAACCATGGAAGCATTGGTACTCTAGGAGAGATAATATCTTTATTGTATTAATAACAACAAACTTCTATTACATACAATATAGGAGTATTATCATTGTTGAATTGAAGGTAATGTTCTTATTATACTAATTGCAAACTGAAACTATTTATACTTTCTGTACTACAAGGTAAATACACAGTACTTAAGAACATTATTTAAAATAAAATAAACATATAAAGACCCTATATAAATTGAAGGGTATAAACTATATATGTTAACACTTACAATTTCTTAATAACCAGTAAGTCAAGGTATAAATCAGGTATAGAATCCTTGACAGTAAATTTACAAAAGAAATATCAAGAGTAAAAATCAAATGCATATCTGTATAGGAAATAAATGCCAGAATGGTAGAATCCTATGGCAGAATGCTCGACCTTCGAGCTTAACTATATTTATATAAAACATAACGGGAAACCCTCATATTTGCAAAAGCGCAGTGTAATTAACAGTAAGTTTTAAGAATACATTAACAACAGGTTATTTTATAAACAAAGAACAAATTATTATTACCATATATACTTATAAAAGAACCTAAGCAGAACTAGCAACAAAAGTAATAAGTATTCTAGGTAGGGTAACATTGTTATTCTAATAAGTAAGAATTACTATCCTATTATTTACTGTATAAAAATAATATTATTTGGAAATCACAGTAATGTCTTAATCTATTATTTTTAAACAGAAATTTAATATAAAACCTGTACCCAAGGTTACACTGACAGTTACATAAAGAATATTATTAAAACATTAAGACTTTATAATTCGAAAAGTATAACCAATATAACAATATAACAAAATATATATATATATATATTTAAAGAACACAAGTAAAACTAATTGGTCCAAAACTGTAACCGTAAATAAGATATATTGTAAGAAGACTGTATAGACTATATATATATATATATTTAAAGAACACAAGTAAAACTAATTGGTCCAAAACTGTAATCGTAAATAAGATATATTGTAAGAAGACTGTATAGACAGCTTCATATTTCCAAGTTCAGGGTAAAAACCCTATCAAAATGAAAGTATACATTGGAGCTCATTAAAAGGAAAGAGTTACACCTCATGGCTATAAACATGATATACAAAATGAAGCTTATACAGCGTGTACAAACAACATTACATATGTATACATTACATAGTAAACAAATACAGACCTAAAACCATAGTCTCGACTTCAGCCAAAGATCCCATGCTAAACGAAGAGAGGAAACTCTTTTAACAGCGTTTTAGGTTCACTAAACTGAACCAAGGTAACCGCGACGGTTACAAACCACGAAGGTAAAACCCATGACTTCCCTAAAGGACCAGCAAGGAAGAAAATGCCATGGATAAAACCAGGCTTATCGGGGGTAGCCAGCTGTTGAAGTCTCGCACCTTCCACGCCAAGGAGAGAAGGCCAACCCTGTAAAGAAGGAAACGCATAATATTAAAACCTTGCAAACTGTTGTTTATTTAAATGATTTCCTTTGAAAGAAAAAACGAAGGATAAACCCCGTACATTACCTTAATGATTTACGAAAATTTGACCTCTGAAGAACAGCAACACGACCACCACTATGAGGAAAATAGAACCCTTCATTTTACAGCAGAAGAGAAGGAGTTCGTTGGAACGAAAAGTAACCAGTCACGACGGAGGACAATTCACAGCACCAAGTTAAGGAAACGACCTACACAGTAAAGAGTTCGGGGAAATGGGTGCAAATGGCGTAACCCTAAGAGAATCAACACTGCTCAACGTTCAAACAACAAGCTGTTCATTACAGTTACAACATAGTAGACGAGCCCATGAGGAGCTTAACCAGCATATTGACTGCTAGCAGACAGTGCAAGCAACGGAGCGGACAAGGAGGTTTTTGCAGAGCGGTCGGAGGCCCGAAGGCAATGGAAGAATGACGATTTAGGGTTTGAGTCAAACCTTTTTAACATGCCAGTACATAGCTGGAAAGAGCCCACGTAATCCTTTTAATAATTAACATGCAGTGGGTAGGAACATTATAGTTCCATGAACAAAATCTCCAATGATTTTGCACCCCAAATCATACCGTGGAAGTTCTACAAGGTTCGTCACACCATAGTCAACCACCTGCATTATAAAATCAATCACGTAAACATTATAATGATCTTTGGAAAACATTTTAACGTAGAGTCTTTTCATTGTTTGGTTTAACACTTATACACTTGGAATATTATCATGTTTGTCAATGGGTTACAAGAGTGAAGAGATTTAATAGTTACATGGCGTGACCTATATTTTATAAACCAATTTTCTATATTATATATTGCCCTAGTTCATAAATGAAGGTAAAGGGAATAATAGTATAAAGACTATAGAATTATAATAATCAAGTTAAGTGATCAATTGATCATGATTATGGTTTTACTCTTAACCTTTATGATAATCCCTTGCATTTAAAATAACAACCCTATTACTAGTTATAGAATCATTTTTGTGACAAATAGTTTTTTTGGCAAATTCAAACTCAAAGGTTATGAAAGGTATTATAGAGTCATTATATGATAATTAGCTTTTGTAAGTTAACTTCCTTTGTTTGATAGTATAGTTATGAAAATCATAAAGTGGTATTTGAGTAGAATAAATCCGGAAATGATCTATAAGTTTACCATCTAACTATTGACCATGGAATAGAAATAGTATCCCAAACAATACAGATCTTTAAATACTAAAGGAAGACTTTAAAAGTGACTTGTATCAATGTAGTAAACCTTTTAATTCTTGAATTAAGAAAAGTATAAGTTTGGTACTTAAACCTCCTTATCATTTTACACTTGCAGTTGCCAATTCAATCATGGCGTGATCCAGTAATTATGAACAATTACAATTACATCTTTGACTTTGTGATTCCGCCATACTTACGGTGCTAGTAAAGAAATATTTATCGCATTTTACACTTGCAATTAGTATGAACATCAAATGGTTCCGTACTCCGTAGGAATATTAAATCCTGTTTTTATGAAGAAAAAATAGCTGTCATCTTTACTAGTAGAATTCAATTCTCTATTAGTAAGATCTAAAAAAAAGAATCACAGTTTAATGCTTTACCTCTATAAGCTTGAGAAATCTGACAAGCATGTATATTCTTCTACTGAATTAAATTTTGTACAACGAATCTTTATTGAATACTTTAGAATTTCGTTAGCAGCACCCGAATCTCTTACCTGTATATCTGTAAGAGAAGGAAAACTTCTGCGTTAGCTCGGAAGCTAAGTAAGCCCAGTTTTTCATGACAGTCCCACCTTGTGGTCGCAAGAAGAAAACAAATCAGTAACGAAAAAGAAACTGTTCTATAAGGATACACATAATCAAAAGATAAATTCAGATATGAATCTAGTAACAGATAACTAATCAAACAATTAGTGACTGCATTTATTGAAATTATATGCATTAAAAAAAAATTAAATTTTCGAAAAATTTGGGGTTTTGACACAGAGCCCCATGAATTTCCCAATCAGGGCTCGATCTACCAGGGAGAGAGCAACCCGCATATTTTCTTTCGGTAGGAGGGCTACTTCCGGCACATCTTCTATTCTCTTGACAAACTTCGGGGGATCTCTAATGCCCGATCTCCTATTCTGAGGTCGAATTAGACGATCAAAGGCATCAGATCTCGGGTCCGGAGGTGCACTTCCCATCCCAGCCATCAGACAGCCATAGACGGACCCTCAACTCATGAGCCTGACAGCCACAAATTTAGCAGTGGAAATGCCTCCTAGTTTGAGACACGCAGTCCTCACTGGGCCCTACGGATCTCACACCACCGGTGACCTTTAGCTGTGAACCCTCACGTCAAGCTCTCCAATCCAGCACCACGTTTTCCCTGCAACGATTCAAATTTTTTTAAGCAACGATTCGATCCAGGCTTTCCCAACAGAGATTCTCCATAGCCGTCGACCTCAGCATCCAATAAAATTTCATCCAAATCAAAATCATTTTTTTGGTAACAGTTTTTGTTCAAATTAAATTAATTTTTTTTAAATTTAATCATTTTATTTAAATTCAACCATTATTTCATAGTTTTGTAACTTATTTTACTTTGCAATTAAAATTTTGATGAGTGTTTCAAATGTTATAGTGCCCACTTTGCTTATATGTTGTAACATCCACTTCTTCATTTATGTTGTAGCATCCACTTCTCCATTGCAAATAAGATCAAGATCATATTCACTCTTAGTTTTGTAACTTATTTTATTTTGCAATTAGAATTTTGATGAGTGTTTCAAATGTTATAGTGCCCACTTTGCCTACAATTAACTTATATGTTGTAACATCCACTTCATTTATGTTGTAGCATCCACTTCTCCATTGCAAATAAGATCAAGATCATAATCACACTTGCAAAACTTTTTATAAAAAGTTTGCATGTTGTACATTTAGATTCAATAAAGATAATTTAGTCAAACTAAATAAATTCAGTGTTAGAGTCATCTTCAAAGTTTACAATCTTATTTTAGTCATCTTCAAAGTTTACAATCTTATTTTATTTTTATTAAATGAAACAAAATATATATATTTTTCTTTTTATAAATGTCCATTACTAACATAAAAGTTTTTATTCTAATATAAATATTTTATTATATAATAAATTCAAATGGTTTTCATTGCATAAATTCATTTTAAATTGTTTGTATATTTTTTTTTACATAGACATTATTTGATTATATTAATATTTCTTTGTTTTAACTCTAATTTTGAAGATAAAAATATCTTATTTTCAATTTTTTTGTTACATTAGGAACTTTCAATTTTTTATAACTCATACAAATCAACATATTGATTCTTTATGCTTCCAAATTTCTATTTTATATTATTTTTTTCAAACTTAATATTATTTAAATTGATTTTTTATACTTCCTGTTTGTGCCAGAAATTGTTTCTAAGGCCAGAGAAACAAGCCAACACACACTCAAATATAAAACTCAATAAAATTATGGTTTAGTGTTTCTGCAATGTGTTTTTGGTTATGAACTTTGAAAACAGTCAGGGAATACATTCATAAGTAAGGCAAGTACTAAATCATAAGCAATAGACAATGAAGATGCATTATATATCAAAAAAGATCCAACAGAAACAGTATTGAGGTTCAAACATAAATGATATGCATTACCAGAATAAAAACATAGACTAGTCAATGAATCTATCAATTTAAGCCACTAAACAGATGAAAAATGAAGCCAATACAAACAACTGAAGAATAAAGTCAAATATATCTCATAGTTTCATCAACCACTGCATACAAGAGCTATGTACCTTACTCATAAACAAGTCTGAAAACCAACTGAGCTTCAAGACCTCCTGAAAGCTCCCAAAAATCGAACCCTCAAAATGTCTTTCTAACTCCTCTAAATAGTAATCTTCTACAAAATCAGTTAGGTCACTAATCCTAACTGTCTCCATCGACCTACTAAGGTAAAGTAAAAAGTACATTTTTACAAAATTACAAAATTGCTAAAAATAGCAAATCATTAACAAAAATTGTTTATCAAACAGATACATTAATTAAAGCATAACTGATTCAAAGCTCCTTCACTGCTTCAGCAAGTAGTGCTATACCATCTAGGTTTTGAGACCTCCTCTTTGCTCTTTTATGTTTCTTTTCCATATCAGCTATCTTTTTCTGAAGGTCTTCATTCTCCTGCTGTAAACTTTCAACTGTCTTCTCTAGCTTTGTAGAATACCTGTCAGTAGCTTTCTTCCTTTTTAGTACTTCTTTAGACACTTCTGATAGCTCTAGGAAATGATGATGGACATCTTGCAACTCCTCTATAAGCCCCCTGTTGACTTTAAATAAACTATCATTAGTCTCTTGTAATTGTTTTACATGTTGCTTGTATTTCTGAACACTTTCCTGCAAGCTTTCATCATCAAAACTAGGGTTTTCCAGTACATTTGCATCCTGCATTAAAAAATATGAGAAATCAACAGGAATAATAGACTCTTCTATAATTCCTGCTTTCCCGAGTATAGATTCATCTTCTTCATCCCATTCCTGATTTTCAAGAGGACATGCTTTTGCCTTTTCTTCTTCCTGTTGTTTTAAGAGTTTATCTTTTATCTCAAAAATTATTTCAGATAATTTAGAAGCAGGCTGACTTGTTTCTTTTGCAGACTGTGACAATATTTTTAACACAGCAGGTTGAGGAGAAGAAGGTCTAACCACTGATTTTCCTTTGTTTTTTATGTCTATTTTACCAACTCCTGTTTCTTCACTTGAAGTAGTATCAATTACAACAGTCTTTTGTTTGGAATCCAGTTTAGGGTTAAGTATCTTCTTCATACTCCATCTCAATTTATTGGTTGGCCTAGTTTTAGGCCTCCAATATGAAGTTACAGCCTTCTTTTTCTTCTTATGAGGCTTAGCTGCTTTGATGTCTGAGGTGAGGAATTCTTCACAAGCTCCATGCCTGCCTTCTGGTTCATCAATGGGTTGTGACTGCTCTTCTTCTAGTAGATATCCCTCATCATCTGAGAGGATGGTGAGTGGACTTCTTGGTTTAGTTTCAACTTCATCTTCAGGTATAGCAGCTTTTTCTTCAACAACAGTTTTAGTTTCTTTAGAATCTGTTGCTGGTACTGTGGGTTGTAGCAGCTGCTTTGGGTCTCCAAAGAGTGAATACTTGACTTTACTACTTGCTGAAAATATTTTAGATTTAATCTCTTCTTCCATCTGCTCAGCTCTTTTCTCAGTTTTGACCTCAAGCTTAGGTTTATGACCTAGCTTCTTCATCATCACAGTTCCTTTATCAGTTTGCCTCTTTGGCTGTTGTTCTTCCTTTTTGACATGAATACCAGACCAAAACAGAAAAAAGTCCCAAGTTCTTCCCTCATGCTGCAACACAGTACTGATTATTAGCTTGATCAACCCATGATGAAAAATAGACTGGGATGTGTGATCTTCATGGTGTTTAACCCTACTGGACATTTTCTGCAGGCTCTTTAAAAAGAAGAAAGGCAGGTTCATTTTTTAGACTCCCACCATATGTTGAAGGAATCTAAAATGATATTTAAATACATATGAATACCTGCCCTCACAAGTCACATAGCTTTGCAATATTCTAATTGGCTCAATCCACTCTTTTCTGAAATTCTGGATAAGAATACCTTTATTCCAATCAGGATTCACATTGGGTAACAGGTATCTGTGAGGTTCAAAGTCAAAAGGTATTTTCTTGAACCAATGCTCACCCTCATTACTGATCCCAGTAGCCTCTGCAATTAGTCCTACAGTCAATTTGAATTTGAGAGCATAAAAAATAACCATATCATCTTTCAGACCCTGAGCAAACTTACAAGACACTTGTGCATTGTAGCCATCTATCTTCCTGAAGAAATTCAGCCAACCTGCCTGTTGGAACAATTCAGCACAATTAGGGAGCTTCTCAATCCAAGTTAAGTCAGTGGGCTCAGCCCTATTGATTTTACCACTTTTGCCACTCTTGCCTATCTTTTCCCTTCAGAAACTAGAAACTGTCTGGTTTTAGGGTTCAGAAGATGCTTTATAAAGTGGTTTCCTGCTCCTTCAAATTTCTTCACAATTCCTGCATATTTCTGAACAGACCTGTATATTTTAAAAGGTGAAGTAAAACTTCTCAATAAGAGGACAAATTAACATCACCGAGGGCTTCCATGTTGCTTTGTCCTAACAATGCAAATTAGGTCTGTATATAGGCTAACTGCAAAAGATTTGAAACTTAATCACCAATCAGACTGTTTTTTAAACAAAAGACCATCTTCAACCTGTCAAGCAAACTGTGTATCAGTATCTACACCCTGTCAGCATGATTCATGAACATCTCTGCACAAAAAAGTTTTTTCATAAATGAACTCTGCTGTCACTTTAGAATTTATTGCAGACTGTTCATCCCATACCTATCTCTTTTAGCTCATCAAATCCCTGCAACTTCCATCAGTTTCCAAAACAAAAAACTTCCACACGTATCAATCTAGGTGCTGCTGCAAATTGGTATTCGGTTCCCTCTGTATTGTTAAAAAAATTATGTATTCTGCACATTATTCAATCAGCCAAGGGATTCTCCTCGAACCATGTGTATCAATGCCAACCTCATTCTTCAAAACCATTAACTTTGCATATGTGACAACAATTCACTTGCTTCTCAAGCAAACTGAAGACTTCCTGTGTAAGGGATGAGCATAATAAAACAGTCTACAATTCATTCCAATGCTGCTTCCTATAGACTATGACTCAAATTAGCATTAGGTCTGACAGGAATCTTAATCAGTCAGCTCATTACACCCATACTGTATCAATATCAAAGTTTTCTGAGTGTATTAGAGAGCCAAAACATAAACAACTTTCCTTCAAACTGTCTCGAAGTTTTAAAAACTGAATGCTTTAAGCTTAGGGTTATTTTGATGCTCTGTTCAATAAAATTCTTCAGAACAGCTCCAGGCAGTTATTTCTGGGGTTAAAATTTCATTTTGGAACCTATTTTAACCCTTGCCTCAACTAATTTTTCCAAAACGACCTCCAGCGAGAAAATTCCCAATTTTTCCATTATAGGGGTTAATAGTGAAATACCTGCCAACTGTTCAATTGCAATGGTTTAAACCTATGTCTTGAGCTGTCAACTACCTTTCCTTGTGTGTACAGATGTCTTTATGTGATCACTTTGACTGCAGGTAACGGGATTGAAAAGCCCTAATTTTCGCTGGCCTTCATAACTCTGTCTCTGCTCTGCAGCAACATAATCCACCTTTCTAGTGGTTTGATTTACTTCACGAGCCCTCCTTTCCTCTGATAATGCGTGTGAAAGGAAAATAATGCCACCTTAGACCGAAATTTGCTGATAACTGTCAAACCAATCCCGCATTATGGGCAATGATGGCCATGATTTGTTTCTCAACTCAAAACCACCTGGAATCGTGCTAAAATTGAGGCTTACACGTATCCAACAGCTCACAGTATGTGATAGATTAAAATCATGATAAAAACTTGCTTGAAAATCGAAAAATAAAAGGGCCGCGATATTCTTGTAGCGCGCCCTTTGTAATTTTCTGCTCCAGCGCTACAAGAATATCCTTGGTGCTATTTTTTCGCTCCTTTTCAGCTTTTTGATATTTTGTATAAGGTTTTAAAAGTTGCTTGAGTGTAGGTATGCTCAAAATATGCCTTATGAGTCCACCATTTGATAAAATAACTTTTAAAAACCCTTAATCAAAAACCAACCTATGGTTAAAAATTCAAAATTTCTAAAGTAATCTCAAAATTTCAAATAAACACTAGACAAAACTTTCCAAAAGGAGGGCAAAATCAAAACTAAAGTAAATGAAAGCTTTGAAAGAAAATATAAATCAAACCAAAATTGGAGAAGTCAAACCAAAATGAAGAAACAAATTACCCACTAAACACTTCCAATTTTTTTAAACTTTTGAAAAAAAAGAAGAAGTTAAACCTATAACCTTTTAAATTTTAAAGGAAACATCTAATATTTCACTTATAATCATTTAAAATAATTCTCAAAATTGATTTAATATTTTTTAAATTACTTTAGAAAATAACATTATTTGTATTTTCTCCTTCATAATTTTTGTTGTTTATTGAGCTATATTTCAAAAGTAAAAATGAAATTGTTTAGCAGGAAAACCTCCAACACTTTACCAACACCCACACTTTGATAGTATTTTTAAACTTTTTCAAAATTCTATAAAAATTTATGGCAAAATACTAATAAAAACCAGCCAAAAAAATTTCCTCTTCTAGTCAGACAACTCGTTAGGGGAAGCAATTCAAATCGTAAGATACCAAACTTTACCCCACCACCAACCTCAGATGCCTTAGATGTATGCTATTGCATTTGACTATATGGGGAGCATGTCCTCTCCCTTATGGTCGAGCCTGCTTACGCATCCTCATATAAAAATGATATAATCACTCCTCCCATGTTAAAAAAAAGATTAACATATAAAAAATTTTCGTTATCAGTCATATATCAAAAGCCATGTTAAAAAAAGATAACATATAATTTTTTTTCGTTATCAGTCATATATCAAAAGCCATGTTATATGAAATCTTTGCATAAAACGCCTCTGAACTCGACGAGCACTCTACAATTTAGAACATAGTGGGTAAAATACGGGAGGTATTGAGAAATGGCAGGTCCTCAGTGCTGCGCGTCGGCTCCTCATCTAGATCCAAGTGTGGGTATCGGACGGGTGGAGACATTCCAACATCTGTCGGCCTATGTTACAGCTTCTCCCGAAGCCAAAGCGGCCGTCATTCTTATCTCTGACGTCTGTGGTAAGTTTATCTCACTCTTCAGCTGTTGCTTTGTTTGTTTCTGAAATTTTTCATATGCTAATTGCCATTGCTTGACCTGTGCTGTATATTGTCAAGGGTTCCTTTACTTCTCTCCACTAGGTTTTGGAATGCATAAGTTTTGCTAATCCTCTCTTCACTGTATTATTCAGTTCGGACAGTCTATTTTAGAGCTCTTCATCTTGCCATTCATAATCCTCTCTTCACTATATTTTTCAGTTCAGACCGTCTCGTTTTGGAGCTCTTCATCTTCCCATTCATTGCATAGAGGATCCTTTAGTGCTTTAATATGGGTTTAAGAAGGATTTATGTTAGTAATTGAACTTTGGATAACTTACCTGACTGTTCAAAGAGGCGATGGCTATTGATCAACATTCTTGAAGAAAATGTTAGTAATGGAACTTTTGATAACTTACCTGACTGTTGAGACAGGCGATGGCTATTGATCAACATTCTTGAGTTCTTCAGTAACATTTTGTTGTTTGCTTGCCATCCGAGTATCTGCTCTTAGGAAATTACTGAAGTTATACGTGCAAACGTTTTGATAGAGGAATCTCATCTTATTAACGGGATACCACTTAGTAATAAGCTACTTTGTTTTGGAAGGAACCTCTTATAGTTTCTTGACCTGTGTCTGTGCCAAAACATTTCCATCAATAGCATTCTGAATGAAGCAAGATTTCTGAATGCTTATCTCCATCCCCGAGGCATCACAGAAGAGGTTAATGAGATCATGATAGGCTTCCCACTCTTCAACTGTCCCAATGCCAAATAAAAGTACATTATCTACGAACACCAAGTGAGTAATAAAAAGCTCTGAAGACACCTTTACACCAGACACCTTCTTATCTCTCTTTGCTTTCCCTATAAGCCTACTGAGGCCACCCACCACCAACAAGAACAATAAGGGAGACAAGGGACATCCTTGTCTAAGAGCCCTAGAGCTTTTAAAAAAGGCAGAGGGGTTTCCATTGACTGACACTGACAAATTGGCAGAAGAAACACAGGACATTATCCAATCTGTCACCAACAAAAATTAAAAAAGCCCAATTTGAAGCAATACTAGTCAGAAAAAGACCCAGTCAACTCTATCATATGATCAAGTCCATTTTAAAGGTGAGAATAGATAGCTTCTTGGTTTTAAATTTAAATGGTATGTATGCATTCTTGGGATACCCTTATAGCATCCTGGATTTGTCTCTTATTCAAGAAACCAAATTGCTCTGGAGACAAGCATTCGACAAGTTTAGGCTTGATTCTGTTTGCTATTAGCTTGGAAATAATTTTATAAACCAGATTATAAAGTGCAATTGGTCTATACTCATCAAAGGATTCAGGCTTGGAGTTCATTGGAATTAGTGCTATGAAAGTTGAGTTTAGAGCTCCGGATACAAAACCATTAACTCGTGATTCTTCTACTACCCTCACTAAATCCTTCCCCATCAATTCGAAAAACTCAGAAAACAATTCGACCGTCCAGCCATCAGGACCAGGGCTTTTGGACCTGGCAAATTTCTTAATAATAGTTTCTATTTCCTCCAAAGTGACTTCTTTACCAACTTGCTCACCCTCTTCCTCAGAAAAAAAACATGGGATAGTGTTGATTCACCTTGAGTTGGGCTAAAATATTAGTTCTTTTAGGATCTCTAAAGATATATGAAAAATGATCAACAACAACTTTCTCTAGGTCCTTATGAGAACTAATGATCTTCCCTTCATTGTCCTTTAGATCCCAGATAGCATTATGGTTACTTCTTTGACTAGCATACTTATGGAAAAACTTAGTATTTCTATCACCTTGATTAATCCAGATAGCTATACATTTTAGGCGCCATGTTTCTTCTTGGATTCTTAAAATATTAGCTTTCTTGGTCTCCAGATCAACCAAATGACCCGTAGACTCCTTTATGAAGATACCCGAGGGATTACAAGGAAAAATGGTATCAATCTCTTCTTCTAGCTGCAACAATTCCTGAGAGAGTTCTAACTTCTTATTCTTCTCCCAATGAATCAGTCTTTTTGAGACATTTCAAATTTGAAACCAAATGTTCCACAATAGACCTCTTCTAAAGAACCAGGATAAGAAGTCCAATACTCTCTTAAAGGGGAACTTGGGGACAAAATGATCGACTTCAAATTAAAGACAGGTAGGAAGATGATCTGAAATCCCAAATTTAAGAATCCAGGACCCAAATCTACACACAGCTTCGGAGAGGGATCAAAGATAAAAAATTTATTAAGTCTTTTGGAGATTCCAACCTTCCCAGAACTTCCATTACTCCTAGTTGGAGACATAGGATAAGGAAGAACATCTATAAGATTGGATCTCTGGAACAGCTGGTTAAAATACCTACTAAAGGATCCACCTGAGGGTCATCTCCCCATACCTCGCTAGTAGAAATTGTAAAGTTTAAGTCACCAGCATATATAAAAAATCCTTTTGAAGAATATCACTACTATCCACCTCGTTCCAAAACTCCTCCCTTCCAACATAGGGGGCATAATAGTTTACAACTTTCACAGGATGATCACATCCCCGAATTCTGCCATCTAAAATAATACCTGTTGGAGAATTATAACGCCTGAAGTCAACAAGAGATGGATTCCAAATAGCTAGCAATTTATTGGAGAGACCATTGGCATCCAAAGCACAACATTCCCATCTCGGGAAAATCTTCAAGAAATACTCATAGGCCATAGAACAACTGCTCATAGTTTCTTGAATTAACATGAGATCAGCCTTAATAAGATCAAAAAGTTGCTTGAGGGCATTAAACTTTGTTCTACCCCAAGTTCTTTGATGTTATAAGAGAGAAGGATCATTGATCAACCTGTCTCAAGGGGCATTTGCTCTAAGGACCCCATACTCAACATCACATCCCCTCGAAGAATGAAGAGAAACACCATTAGCTAATCTAGTTGACAGAGGTACGTATTCAGTTTACAGTTGACATTCGGTTTAATCCCACCTTCTCTCGCAAAGGCCTTTTTATTCCTCTTTTGCTAGATAGTAACATTTGCACATTTAATAGAAGCAATATGGGACACATCTTGCCGTGAAGGCTTATTATAAAAGATCTGTAAAGGAGTCTGTAACTTCACCTCTTTAAATGAAGGGCCTATAGACTTCAAAACCCCTTGATTGAGCTCCAAAATCTTAAGAGAGCCTGGAACCGAGTCTGTAGTGCAAGGGTTATGCAGGGAAGAAAAGGCCTCTTCAAAGGAAGGAATATTAACCCCATAAGATCAAGGAGGGATAGGGGGAAGGGTTGGTGAAGAAAATGTTGACGTCCCCACACTGGAACCAAGGACCAAACGATCAGCAGCAAGAGAAAGATCCCCAGAAAGGTGTTCATAACCAGAACCAACCCTTGACACAAACGAGCCAAATTGAAGACCTTTGACATGTTTATCTGCATTCATCGAGCTCTCCTCAGTAACAGGATGAACCTTAGAAGCAAGACTCTCCTCATAAGACATCGGGTTTGACCCCCTTGACAGACCTTGAATCAACCCTACCACTTGACCCACTTTAAACACAAACGAGAATCAAAGAAGGAACAACAAAAGAATGATAGGCAGCTCGCGCAGAATTATCAAAACAATTGACCTTCCTCACTTCCATTTCATGGATAATATCCAAATCAACATTTGAGGATGAATTATAAAAGGCTATGTTACCACCTAAATCGGTAGCATCTGTTTCAAGGGTTGTTAGAGGTCACCTACAGTGACCAATATGCTACAGAATGCCCATTCTTTCACCTACAAGGCAACATCAAATTGAAGAGGAGCCTTTACTACTATAAGATGGGGGCATTAAAGAGTGGATCAAACACCAGTATGGTCAGCGGCTGAGAGGAGGTTTTGTGGCATTTATTGGGATGACCAACCAGCAGGTTTGGAGCAAAAATCTTGGAAGAATTTTCAGATCTACTGCACATGTTTTTGAAGGACAAGAAAACCAACGTTTGTAGCAGCCAACTTGCTTGAAAGGACTCAACATGCAAGAAAAATAAGCAGACAGAATTTGACAAGTAAAAAAAAAGAAAAAGAAAGCCTTTCCCGAAAAATGTCACCAGTAATGAGGAGCCAGAAGTATGTTGTGATAGAGATCGGGCCATATGCATGGAAGGAATATGGAATTACATGGCAGATCTAGCGAAATTTTGAGGAGGAAGGGCCACAGGAAAAAGCATCAGCTGTCAAAGATTTGTTCCTTTTTGTTAACATATGTTTGAAACCAGAACCGAAGGGTGAGTTTTTCACTACACCGCTATATTACTGGTCGTGAGTAAGTGATAAAGTCGTCCGTCGTTCAAAGTTGAAAACAAAGTGGAGCTTTTATGAAGCCAGGATCCCCAAATCTTGCCACGCGATTCTTGATGGCTCTACCATATCATTTGTTTTGAAGATCATCAGTAGTTGGTGGTTTTTTTCACTATCCGTTTGGATCAAATCTACCCAGTTTTCAATGGTTCACAAGAAATGTCCCCTTGCATTTGGAGTTCAAATTCGAGCTTCTTGGTTGTCAACCAGTTGAGACGTTGAGTCTTGCACTTGGCGCTCTATTGAGATTGAGAACTGACAGTTGAGTCGTGGAGTTTTTTTTGGAGTAAGCTATCTACCAGATGATTTGCATCGCGGCCCACCGGACGCCGTCTAGTGATAGCTTACTCCGTTACCACAACTTCCAGGCTTATTCGAGTTCTCTGCATGATTAACTATAGTTTTTTTTAATAACAAGAGCGGTTGTGTTATATTGAAAACTCAGCAAAGAAATCGCTGAAACAGAAACGCATTACAACAAGCAACCCATTCTCTACTTCCTCCAGTCGATTAACCTACAAAGAAGCTAAGGAGGAATATCAGTGCTTACAACCGAGTTAACAATAAGTTCATTGAGACCTACAGCGATAGATTTATTGGCTGCAAGATCCGCCAAGACATTTAGCTCCCTAAGAATATGAAAAGATTTAACCTTCTTGAACATTTTAGCCTTGGACCTAATTCTATTAATCAGCCTTGTTGTCTGCTCATTCTTGCCCCTTCTTCCCCCATTTAACGCTTGAATAATTAACTTGGAATCACCAAAAACCATGACCTCATCCACTCCTTTCTTCTGCAGCTGCTTGAGACCTTGCCAAAGCCCATAAGCCTCAGCCATATTATTAGAGTCATAACCAATGTTCCAACAGTATTCTATCTCGACTTTCCTGCCTAGATCAATAACAACTCCTCCTCCCTCGGCTCTTCCAGGATTCCCTATGGAGGCCCCGTCGAAAAACAGTTTAAAAATATTCCTTTCTCTTAGCCAGTTCTCAAACTGAGACTTGTCCATCCTGACATCCCATTCTTCCAACTTTTTAGCGGCCATATTATTTACAGCCATGATATTAAGATTTTGCATCCAATTTTTCTCATTGTCCGTCAGGTTTTCTTTGTTATTTGGGATCTTTGAGATATTAACAACCTCCCCGAACAAAGCATTTACTTTGACAGCAGTCTTCCACGCTGGCTGAATCTTGTCCTGAAAGATTCTATGATTTCTTTCGTTCCAAATGCACCGACAAATTATTTTAGGGAGTTTCATCCAACAAGCTCTCACTCCTTTTTTCTGATTCAGCTCTCCATGATACAGTTTTTCCCAGATAAGAAAACAGGCCTGAATTTTGTCCGGCAATTGCACTCCGTCTCCCCAACGCTTCAACACATCCTTCCAAACTGAAATGGCATAGGGACACTTTAAAAATAAATGGCTGATATTTTCGGAAGCTTCAGCACATAAGGGGTAGCGAAATGGACCAGCGAGCCCCCTTGTCTCCAAATTCTCACCAATGAGCACTCTCTCATGCACCAACGACCAGATGAACATCTCAATCTTCGGCAACGTGCTGCATTTCCACAGATAATTCCAAATTTGTGGGTTGATAGGCACATTATAATTTGCATCAAATCTTTGGTATCCTTCAGACGTTGAATAGCTACCAGATTGCCTTCCCCAGCCATGCCGGTCCTTCCTGAATTTAGCTATCGGAGCTAGCCCAGCCAAATGATTAAGCAGCAGGTTTTTTTCATCTTCTAATTCTTCAGGGCACTCCGGCAATACCCAGCCAGCCCAACGATTTGGTTCCTAGAGCTCCCATTCGGAAATATCCTAGACTGTGTTCAAACCCATCGCTACCATCCAGTGCTGCAAATGTGGAATTTGAGGAGGTGGCTTTCTAAGGATCGTGTCTTGCCACAGGTTGGCCGATTTCCCATTGCCCGGTATCCAATACAATTCTTCGTTGAACTGAGGCAGCGCTTTATTACATATGTTAAAAATTGAAGAGCCATTCTTAATCACATGATCCCCATCAAGACATCTGAGCCTCGGACCTCGGAAATATTTTCCTTTTAGCACATGATTGCACCAAGAAGGCTTGGGGGTGAGCAAGTTCCAAAGCAGCTTGGCTCCCATAGCCAAGTTTTGATTTCTTAGATCTTTGATTCATAGACTGCCCTCCGACCTAGGCAATTTAATTGTTTTCCAGCTGACCAAAGCAAATTTTTTGCCTCCCCCAACACTTCCACCCTGCCAGAGAAAGGATCTAACTAGGCCTTCAATCTGAGTTATTATTTTGACCGGAGTAAGAAGAAGAGAGCACTGATAAAGCAGGTAGCTGTTCAAAACAACTTTTATTAATACTACCTTCCCAGCCAGATTTAACCATATTGACCCCCATCCCTTGATTTTCCTTTTGATTTTTTCCACAATAGGATTCTAGGCTGAGCTCTTGGTTTTGGATTTGAAAATAGGGATCCCTAGATAATTAAAGGACTCCCAGGAAACAACACCATCCATATTAAGAACCCGAGTAATATCTAGCATTTCCCTAGGATTTATATTCCATCCATAGATCTGACTTTTCCTTAAATTGATTTTGCTTCCAGAGGCGTGACAGTAACGGTTCATTTCATTCTTGAAACAACGGGCTATTATCTGACTGGCTCCTCCAAGCAAGATAGTATCATCCACGAATTGCGCGTGATTGATATCTTTTGTGCCTCTAGCCATCCTAATGCCAGATAGATCCTGATCTTGCCTGGCATATTCCAACTGAAAGCTTAGAATTGATGTCTGGATGGCATAAAGCAAAGGGGAGAGTGGGCATCCTTGCCTCAGACCTCTCGAAGCTTGAAATAAGGGGGCAGCTCTTTCGTTGACTAGCGGGGCTATCCACGGCTTGCTAATACAGGCCTTGACCCATGAGATAAATTTTGAAGCGAAACCAAATCTCCGCATTACATGAAAGAGAAATGAATGGTTGACTCTATAGAAAGCATTTGCTAGATCAAGTTTCACCACCATTCCTTTGTCGCTGTTCTTCAGAATAGAATGTATAGTCTCTTGAACTAAAATAATATTATCCCAAATATTCCTGCCTTTAACAAATCCACCTTCGTTCTCCGCAATAAGGTTAGGCAGGATATGTTTTAGTCTGCTGGCCATAATCTTAGTAATAATTTTATATCCTATGTTGCACAAGGATATAGGATGGAATCTGTCAAAAGATTTAACATCCTTCTCTTTGGGGATGAGAGCCAGAAAGGCAGAATTCGTGCTGCCTCCAATTTCCCTACACCTCTGAGATTTGCTGACCATTTTGAGTAAGTCATTTTTTATTATGTTCCAGCAAAGTTTTATGAAGTTGGCATTATACCCATCGGGACTTGGAGCTCTATCGTCCTCCATACCATCTCAAGGAGAATAGGCTTGTGATCCGATCCTCCAAACGGTAAGATTTTAGATGACAAATTCAGACCAAGCAGGAGGAAAGTATCCTGGACCAGGAATCGATCAAGTCTGGCAGCAATATGCTCGGGCCCAATCCTCTTATTATTCCAAGTATACTTTCCAGTAGAGGGATTAACATCCATGAGATCCCATTCCAAAATGATCTCATCAACAGTTTCTCTGATGGGGTCTCTGACCAGGGAGCCCCCTCTTTTTTCATCTTGGCTGAGGATAACGTTAAGATCCCCCACAAGAATTACATTACCTTGCAGGTTGCTCCTTTCCTCGCGAAGGAGACTCCAACAAAAAAAAATTCAGCGTAAGAATTGGGTGCATAAATATTGAAAATTCTTACCAGAGTATTCGTGTCTTTTTGCCTCAGCGGGGTGGGGATCCAACAGGAGCTGTACTTGATGTCAATAGCCTCGAATTTCTTGTCATCCCACAGAGTTCCAATGCCCTTGGATGCGCCCCTTGAACTAATTGCAGCTTTACCTCTTGTTTTCCAAAATTTCAGACTTACATGAAGAAATGCGGCTTCCTCCATCTTGGTCTCCTGGATCAGAAAGATGTCCGGTTGGTGTAAAGATATTAAATTTGTCATGGCTTTTTCCTTGATTTTGCTACTGAGACCTCTGCAGTTCCAGGAGAGGACCTTCATTACTTATTGTTAGTGACCGAAGGCATCCCTTTCTGGGCATGCCCCTGCTGGCGGGTGTTTCTAGTGTTTTTCAGCAGCTTTTCCAGGGTTAGCTGGGAGCTTTGCAGCTTATCCTTGTAGGTAGCTTGTTCCCTTACTTCTTTCTTGGATTTCCTTCCTTTGGTTTTAGTCAGTCTTGGGGTAGTCAGTTCTATTTCCCCTTCCTCCTCTTCTTCTTCTTCCGATTCAGATTCTTCCTCTGATTTCCCCATGTTTTCTCCTACTTTTATCACTGTTGCATCTTCGTCTTGATCTTTCATTTGCTGAACTGAGAGGTCTGCTTCAGGTTCCTTACTATCTCCATTACTAGATTTCTCTTCGACTTCATTGGAGTCATCCCTTGCTTCATTAGTTTCTTTAGTCTTGGAGGTTTCTTGAGATCCTTCAAGAGGGATAACCCTAGCTTCTTTGTTCCCCTCACCCTTCTTTGGAGCCATTCCGATTTGATTTTTAGGTTTAGATCTATTCACCCTTTGCCATCCTTCTGCCTTGTCTTGTTGGATCTCGGGCTTTTTAGGGCAGTTACGGATGAAGTGTCTGTATTCATGGCAACCTCTACACTTGAAAGGGAGCTGTTCATAGTCAAGCTTTTGGAAATGGGACCAATTCCCCACTATTAATTTTATAGCTTTTGGCAATCCAGCTTCGAGATCAACCTCAACGCATATGCGGGTGCAAGCATATTGGTCCTTTGGATTAGCCATGTCAATGTATTTCCCTAGTACGGTCCCTATAGCTTGGAGAGATTTAAGGTTCCAGCAGTGCATGGGGAGATTGGGGAGTTTGACCCAGACTGGCACTGCTTTCGGGGTGTCAGCCTCGAGGTCGAAGTCCGGAGTTCACTCGTTAAGATAGATACCCTGCGGCCCCATGAAATAGGGCCCATTCTTGAAAATTAAATCTTTTTCTTCCTTGGATTCGAAGTCAAACAGAAAGTAACCCCTTCCGACGGAGTATGATGCAACATTTTTTGAGATTAGTGGTCTCCAGTTTCTTTGAACCCAGCTGTCAGTAGTTTTTGGCGAGGGCCAGAGCCCCGTGAATTGCCTGATCAGGGATCGATCTTCTAGGGAAAGAGCAACCCGAATAGTTTCTTCCGGTGGGAGGGCAACTTCCGACACATCTTCAACTCTTTTGACAAACTTTGGGGGATCTCCTTTGCCAGATCTCTTGATATGAGAGGCAATTAATCGGTCGAAGGCATCCAAGCGTAGATCCGGGGACGAATCTCCACCCACCCTAGTCACCATCGGATTGCCCCACTAGAGAAACCTCTCAGCACATGAGCCAGCGTGAGGACAACCTTGGGTTCAACAAAGCCAATTAGAAGATTCGACAGCCCAGCCAGAGGCTTGGCAGATGCAGCCCTCGAAGGACTCATTGCAAATCATCAGCAACGAGTCAGCTACTTCATGATCCAGGGAATGCGTCCTCCAATCCTGCATGCAAAATCCTCTAGCCGCACTCTTCTTGCTCCCAGTATCAAACTATAGTTAACTATCACTTTCCTTTCAATTGTTTCTTCATTTCTTCAATTCTCTCCAACAAAACCAGAAATTCCTCCATGCCCCCTTCGCCATCCAATGCTGTACGAGGGCATTTGCATTTCTCCATTTGTTTTTCCAGGCTGGCTTCTATGGGAGATCCAGGATTTATATCGGGATCTATGCACGCCTCTTGAATTGGTAGTTGCCTGTAACTTGCAAGGCTTGGCATGGAGAGGATTGGAGATTTGTTGTGAGCAGCTTCATTTTACCCCACGATGCACGACTCTTGAATTGGTTGTTGCCTGTAACTTGCAAGGCTCGACGTGGAAGAGATTGAAAATTGGTTGTGAACAGCCTCCTGGTTCTGTAACATGTTTTGTAGTTCGGCATGGAGTTGATGAGTGAATCTGATCAATGAAAGTCTTTTCAGATAGCTCTACAGAGTGTCAATACTCTTTCTGTTCTTCTTACTCAACAAATATTGAGATACCAAATTCTATGCTAGAACTTGGCACCGATGAACTATTTTACTTGCATCTTCCAGAATGTCGTTCAATGTTTTAAGCCAAGTGTTCACTGTAACGTGCTCAATCTTCTTTACTAAATCACTCTGAGACTGCCGAATAGCTATTTGATATTGTTGAATTTCCATGTTTACAGGTTGAATATCAGTCACTAATTTTTCCAAAAGCCTGAGCTCTTTTCTACAATAAACAACAATCTTAATGTGGCCCTCTATTATTTGAATCAGCCTATCAATAACAACGCCTATAGATCCCAATATAAAACCTGGATCTCCCATAGAAGCTGGCTTGGAAGAAGAAATGGAGAAATGCAAATGCCCTTGTACAACATTGGACGATGAAGGGGGCGTGTAGGAATTTCTGGTTTGTTGGAGAGAATCGAAGAAATGAAGAAACAATGGAAAGGAAAGTGATAGTTAACTATAGTTAATCATGCCGAGAACTCGAATAAGCCAAGAAATTGTGGTAACGGAGTAAGCTATCACTGGACGACGTCGGGCGGGCCTCGATGCAAATTATCGAGTAGATAGCTTACTCCGTTTTTTTTGGAGCTCACAATTCAGGGCAGACCCACCTTTTTTTTGTCTTTAAAAACACGTCAACCTCTCTCAAGTGAGATTAACTAAATATTGAATATCTCACAGTGTCACTAGAAGAAGAAAATATTTTAACGTTTGCGAGGCTAAGAATAGCCTATGGGACCGACCGTCTCACACGCAGTTTTCTGCAATTCAATCCTTTGCCTGTTCAACTTGATGATGAGTGCCCCCAATTTTTCCATAGTCCCCTCGTTAAATAAATCATCCCAAGATTTATTCGTCAAGACGTTTGCGTACCTGTCCCTACTATCCTTAAAGGCTTCACACTCTAAAATGAAATGTTTTTCTGTCTCCACCTTACCAGCGGTGCAAAAAATAAACACTCTTTCTGTCCAAGCTTCTTTTGGCCTTTTCCAGCACCCGGTCTCACAACAGAGTTGATGTGAATTAGTTCTTAATTGAGTAATAAGAATTTTGGCTTTTCAAGGTATATTGGCCCCTATGTATGCCTTTTGATGCTGATTGTAGGTAGGGTTAAACTCAATATAATACTTTCTCTTTCTCCCTAGCTCTTTATCCCAAGTTCGCTTCTGGAACGTATTGATAACAAAAGCCTTAATTTTTTTACTATTCGTGGGGCACATGCTCAAGCACATATCCCACTTACTAAGCCATTTAATATTTTGTTGCATCTAAGTCTTCTTTCTTTTGCACAATATGTCATTGAAGACAACCTTAGGCCATCTACCTTCTTCCATTTGCTCAAATCTTTTTAGATATCTTATGAGTCTCACCATAGCGATTGCTTCAATAGAATCCACCCCCGTTTCACTTAGCATGATCTCATAAGGCATTGAACTCTTAATTTTGAACTTGCTTGTAATCATGTGTTTTTGAATCTTTTCTATTTGCTTCCACTGTAAGTCAGAGGTACTATTGGCCCAAACTTCACAACCATATAGAACAACCGGGACCACTAAGAGGCCAAAAAGGGTTTGCATAGTTTTCCAGTCCCATACCTCTGCCTCTCTTTACCTATTTTGGAAAGCATAAAACACTTTCCAACCTCCAAGAGTTCTTTTTTCCCTGCAGCCTTCCCAACTCAAATTTTTGTTGAAGTCAATTCCGAGGTACTTGTAATCTTCCACTACTTCCAGGGCATTGTCTTCAAAGTAGAACTTATGTTGTTTATGTTTTCTTTTGCTAGAGAAAACTACCACTTTCATCTTGCTAGTATTTACTTGCATCCCAACTGTTCTACAAAAGTGCTCAAGGGAAATCAAGTGCTCTTGCAAGCCAAGCGCAGAATTAGCAATCAAAATAAGGTCATCTGCATACAAAAGAAGGCTTATCACATACTCAGTCACG
The DNA here is from genome assembly GCA_001517045.1 of Pseudotsuga menziesii. Taxonomy (NCBI): domain Eukaryota; kingdom Viridiplantae; phylum Streptophyta; class Pinopsida; order Pinales; family Pinaceae; genus Pseudotsuga; species Pseudotsuga menziesii. The sequence continues at coordinate 70,001 of LPNX011041025.1, read as the reverse complement.
AGGGCACCATCCCCGCCCTCTAAGTTTAACCACTCTTCAAGTTTGTCAATATATAGGCCAAAAAGGGTAGGGGATAATGGGCACCCTTGCTTGACCCCGATATCACTTCTGAAACTTTTGGAGATACCATCTGATGTTTTGATTTTGACTTTGACCTCCTCATATAGCATGTGAATAGCTGCTCTAAGATGTATAGGAACCCCAAGTTCCTCCATTCTGTGCCATAGCTTATCCCTGGGAACCGTGTCAAAAGTTTTTTTGAAATCGACAAAGCAACAAAAGGCTTCCTCTTTTTTCTCCCACACTTTTTCAATGATGTGCCTTAAAGTAATACCATGGTCCACTGTGGAATGTTTAGGTCTAAAACCTGCTTTCCCTTTAGCACGCTTGCCCCTTTCCTCCGCTGACTTGCTAATTCTATTTTCTAGCATGCTTCCAAATAGCTTTGTGAACAAGGGGTTCATCATTATGGTCCTATAATTGGAGGGATCATTGACATCTCCGCTCTTGAAAAGAGGTATTGCGAGGCTAGTTGTCCAATCTGTGGGGAATCCCTGCTGAATGATGTTGTTGAAGATTCCCGTAATGTGAGGTGCAAGAGTTTTTGAACCCCACTTTAGATATTCAGCTTGAAGTTCTACTAAATCTTTGGCTTTTCCAACACCCAACTTTTTAATACCCACCTCGATCTCTTGCACGACGAAAAGCTTAGTAATGGTGGCGGTGTTGACTAAGGGGGAAGGGGGTCAACCTTAGGATTCTGCTCATAGAGTTGCCTTGGATATTCAAGCATAGTTGCATATATCGGCGATATATCGCCGACATCGCGATATATCGCGAGTTAATGAGCCCGGCGATATATCGGCCCTAATTTATCGCGATATTTTTCGACACATTGAAAAAATCGCGATATTTGAATATATCGCGATATATTCCGATATTATCGTGAGTTGACGGAATATATCGGCCTGCTGGGCAAAAAATTAATAAACTCGCTG
>LPNX011041025.1:48081-66232 GCA_001517045.1 Pseudotsuga menziesii | reverse complement strand
GACATTTGCCGATATTTTCCGATATTTTCGCCGTTGCTGCCGATAAGTTTCATTCCGGACCCTCGGCGATATATTCGCCGACACGATATATGTAACTATGTATTCAAGCCACTGGTCCGCTGTAATATTGTTTTCAGCTTGCTTCTTGCTCGCTTGAAGTTCCTTCCAGAATAGTTTGGGGTTATTTTTCCCAAGGAAGATTAGCTCTTTCCTCCTTGAGGCCATGAAATCAATTTTTTTTTTTTTAAATCTACTTTTAGCTTTTTAAGTCTTTTTCTTTCTAGTTTGACTCTCTCCACCTTCTCCTTGCTTTTTTGCACTCCTCATCGAACCAAGCATCATTAACAGGAAAACAATTTGTTTCATGTTTCCTATTCTTTGCTCTTTTGCAATTTGTGAGTGCCCTTTGAATTAAATTAGTTAGTTGCTGATTATTAAGGCCTTGGGACATAATTTCCTCCCTCTTACAAAGTCTCACTAATGCCTCCCTAAAGATATTACAATTTTCTTGAGTCAAAAGAATTCTTCCCTTTGTCAGAGGTTGTTGAATGTGCTGATTTTTTGTCCCAACATGTTGCTTATCAGTCCAAGAAAGACTTAGATAGATCGGTTTGTGATCAGATTTTAAATCCCAGAGTTGTTCACCAATCATAACTTCCTCCATTTTCTCACATAAGCCATGTGAACAAATTGCATAATCCACCACACTTGCTCCATTGTAGGTATTACAGGTGAAATTACCAAAATTTGTCCATCTAGGCAAACCATTGCAAATTACTCAATCAAAAGTTCCACATAAGGTAAGCAACTGTTCTCCAAAGAGATTGCAGCTTTTGTTGTCCTTTGAAATTCCTGTCCATTGATGATTTCTTTTTTCTGTAAGCCAGATAGGGTTGCAATCTTCCCTATGACAAAGAATGCTAGCTTATTCACTTGCAGTCCTAGCGTTGAAATCCCCTACTAGAAAGATTTCACCTACTTGAGAATACTTCGCAATATCGTTTTTTAATGCTGCAAAAGGGTCTTTATGGTCAAGTCCCCTCCTTTTGTAAATTTTTGAAACGTGTGGGGCGAAGTAGCATGTTGCAATTCCGATGACATTTCCATTTTCTGATATTTTAAACCATATAAATTGTTTATTTGAGTCTTCTTTTTCCAGTTGAATTCAACGATCTATCTTTTCCTTCACTAAGACCATGATACCTCTGTGACCTTTTCCATTCTTTGCTTCCTTGTTCCACACTGCCAACTTCATATATTTTTCAAAAAGGGGTGTCTTGCACCCTTCATGTTCATGTGTTTCCACGAGACATATTATGTCCCTATCTTCCGCAATAGGTCCTAGCCTAGGTCCACGCCTCCACGGGTATCCTCTACAGTTCCAACATACTAAGCTTAAGGGAACCTGGGTAGACCTTGATTGCTATTTGCTTTGGCATACAAGACTCAAAGTTGAGTCTACACCCCTATTTGCCCATCTTGATCTTGCTGCGATATTTTCTGTTAAGGGATTTGCTATCACTTCTTGACTGTTGTTTTGCTGTCTTGCTTTAGAAGGAGGACCAAAAACAACAATAACAACTTTGCCTTTGTATAACCATGCTCTTTTTCCCTCATCTCTTGCCGCTCTAACCTTTGACAACTCTTTTTTTCTTTCGCTTGCTGCATGATAGTTAAGCCTTCCTCTAGAAAAAAGTGAGATCCCTTTAAGAGATGCTTCTTAATTAGAAGAGTTTGCTTGTCACGCGCACTTGCCATGATGACTCTATGGGCTTCTCTCTCTCATCACTGGGTTTACCCACCCTCCATGCTTGGAAAATTTGGCCTTGCCAATGCAATTTGCCTTTTAAAAAGTCGCTTGCAAGCTTCAGGGTACATTCATTCTTACCATAATCTCTCACACCTTTAATTATTACGTTTGTTGCTTTGTCTTGTCTTTCTTTGGTTTCCTTTCCTTGTTTGTTGTCTCCTTGGTTGCTTGTTTCTTTTTCCTTTTCTATATTAGCAGGCTTGCTAATAACTTGTGCCCACGTTCTGGAATTTTTGGTGAAACCTCCATTTTCTGCTTCTCTTGCTTTCATTCCCTGGTTATTTGTTTGTTCATCTGTTTTCCCTTGAACACTGGATGTTTTATGATTCAACACCCCTCTCTCTTCCCCTGCCGATGCTTTCATTCTTTGCTAGTTTGCTTTCATGTCTTGCCGCTCATTCTTGCCTACCAGAATAGCTTCTTGCAACAATGCCACTTGACCTTTTAAAACCTTGTTGCTTTCTGCTAAATGATGATTTTCTGCTGTTAACAGATGGGTTTTAAGGTCCCTCTCTTGCTCTTTGACTTCCAAAACCTCCAATCTCATCTTGGTATTGAGTAGCTCTTGTACATATAGGGCAGATGACCAGGTGAGAGGTGTGGACGTGGGAATGTATAGAGCAGGATCATTGTTGCTTTTACCCTTGTTGCTACCACATCCTTGCCAGGAAGATTTGTTTGACTGTTTAGTCTTCCTTTGAAACTGTGTTTTCCTTGTCTCCTACCACTTTAGACGGGCAGCTCTTCGTTTTAAAATACACCGAAACTGCTTGGCATTAACCCAGACCCACTTCCCTGCTTTACTCGAGGAGGCAATTTTCACTTGGCCTAAGTTGTTAGTTACAGGTGCCTTTAACCCTTGTTTGATGTGTGATGCCAAGTGTGTTTCCATTGTTATAGGAGGCAAGAAAATACAAAATACAAAAGTGGGGGACATAGTAGACTTGAATACCTTGGACGAATAGACTTGTCGTTTTAGCCGGGTCGCTTTCCCCTTTTTGCTTTAGTGCCCTTCCAAGCCGATTTAACTCGCTGCCTGCCTGCCTGCTACCTGCCTACAAACAAACCTGCCTGCCTGCCTGCATGCACCCGTTGCCTGCTACTGTTGTTTGTGCATTGCAAGAGTGCGCTAGGATCATCGAGAGTCCATGGTGTGTCGATTACACGATGAAGCTATGGAGCAACTTGCGTGGTCGTCTATTTTTTCATTTGGTAGTTGGTTGCATCATCATATAAATCGACCTTGAGATTGGTGTATGTCATTCAGCATCAAAGCTTGGACTCTAGTGACATAGTTTGCAATTCAAGAGCAATCCACGCTCCACGATTAAACTCAACTCCAAGGCTTGGGGTTTAACGAAGTGACGAATCATCGAGAAGTTCACTTTTTTTTCCCTTTTTTGAAGCAGCAAGCGCACCACCTATGGACCCACGTTTTGTTTGACAGCTGAGTTCAAGGGAATTTTTCATGTTGTATGAATTTGACAGCCACTCAAGGCATCTTCATGACCACGTGGGGCTTTCAACAACACATCAATTTCTTCCTGGCAACCAATAGAGTTCTATGCTATGAGTTATTGGCAACGGTGTGCATAGCATCGACTTTGTTTGTGGGCGTCTTGGTTCACGTGGCAGAAGCAGCTGGTCATAGTGAAGCTCCACTTCGTGTTCTATTAGCCCTGTTTGGGATGGAACGATTAGATTAGGTGTGAGTGCTTTTTTAATAAAAGTGAACTTGGTGCCATTTATTGGAGAGAAAAGTGGATCCTCATCCGTTTTTCTTTCTTTTTATTTATTTGTTATTATTTCCTTTTTTAATGTATGAGAGGCTTTTGGGCCTATAAAGAGGATAGCCTTTTTCATTGTAAAGATGGACAAAAGTTGGGAGGATTTCTTTTCCCAGAGCTTAATAAAAAATCATTCAAAGGTGTTTTTTGGACATGTATGGGAGCACTCTATTGAATGTGTGGCTTAAACTTGTGAAGCTTCAATGATTGTGAATGTTGCTAGAGCTTAGATTTTTTTTCTATGTTTGCGTCGGAGAACATTGACGGATGCTACCATCGCATTGGAAGGTGAAAATCCTTAGGAGCTGCTAGCTTTTTCTCTTTGTAAGCGTGTATAAACATGCATCATTTTTTGCATTTAATCTAGTTTGATTGTGTAATCTTGATCTTTTGTGTGCATAGCGCATCTCCCGCAATTAGGAGGAGGAAGTAAATCTAGTAACCGTAACTCGACTAAGCAGTGTTGGCTCAATCATGCGATCTCTCTCTTGTAGTCACATATGACACAAGGCTCTCTTGAGTTCTCTTTTTGACTCCATTCTTCCCCTTTGATGTACTGGCACTAGTCTCTTTTTGAGGACTGATTCTTCCCTTCTTACCATCACCCATTCAAATTACGTTTCTCTAAGGCAACCTCTTCAGTTCACCTTGCCCGCCATTGTTCCTGCCTTAGTGATCCTACCTCAGGGAAGCCCCCCTTGAGTTGGAGAAGAGCCAACCTGAAGCAAGGAAGAGCGAGGAGTGTGGTGATAGTGGCTTCTCTGTTTGCAGTTGCCATCGGGTCGATGTGCCTACTTTTGGGCTTTGACACATGCACGCCGGTCAGGAGCGTCAACAGGCTAGGAAGCATGATTTTAACTTACATAAGAAATCTGACGAGCCCGAAGAAGTCTTAGAAGTCTCTAGAACCTTCGGGATATCACCACAACCAGACTGTAGCTTCAAGATCTCATCCTCCAAACCACTATCTGAAGAATCCTTGGAATTCTAAGACCCTTGCCAGTTTGAACCCTCCTTCAACTTCGGGCACTTAGCCTTCAACTGACCCATTTTCTGACATAGAAAACAACATGCCCACCTTCAAATGGTCAAGTCTTTGATAATTGATGGAACCTCCTTTCCCCCCAATCTATCTGGAGTTTCGCAAGTAGACCACAAGAGACGTCAACTTCCACCAAGATTGAGGCAACCTTTTTGTCCTCCCCAAAGAGCATACTATCTTCCATATGGATGAAATGACCCACCAAATTTGCCACGATTGTAGGATAGGTTGGGCCTATAGTAGCATAGGAAAACCCGAAAGCTTTAACCAGAGGTGTCGCTTAACCACTCATTCCTTCCCCGGAATGAAGGCAACGTGCCATCTGTCAAGAACTAAGGACCCTCGCCCATATACCAAGGGATGAGATAATATCTTGTTCGCATGCTCATCTAAGAGAGTGGAAAACATACCAACCCTTTACCAAGATACTCACCTTGGGGCAATACCCCACCACTGGCGTCCATTTATCCTTAACCCATTCTAGAATCTCTAGACGTGTTAAGGAGATATGCTCCAAACATCCAACCAATGCTCACTTTGGCATACTTGACCCGAGCCATGCTAATGTCTTTCCCCAAGACCATATGTATAGGTTACTCAAAAGCCTTCAAATATATCCGCGCTCGTCGTGCCTTGGCCCTAGAGCCAGACAATGCTTTGGAAGGTCCTTTCCTCAACTGAGATTTCTACTCACCCCCACTAGATGACTGTACATCAAAACCAATACCCTCCAATGAACCAAAAAAAAGGCTTTAGGCTAGAAGAGGCCCTAGTCCTCAAAGGTGGTTCCCCTCTTGCACAAACATCCTCTTTTGGCACCAATAGGGATGGAGAGGTAGAAGACCACATGCCCTTATTTGAACTAGAGGGAAATTTGTTGCATGTGCCATGCGCCAAAGACCCATCTATGCCCAAACATGAGGACAGAACACCCGCAGCACGAGGACATGCCAAAAGTGAAGGATCAATGTTGCTTGAATATACGTCCTCATGTACACATCGTCCAACAAACTGATAACGGTTCGTCGAAAGCGAATAGGACTGCAAGCCCATTCCTGGCAATAGAGACACAAAGAAATGACAACGACCCCTCATTTTCGAGTTAGATCGAAAAATGCTGCTTGAGACATCCATTTCATCCCACCAAAAAATCCAACACATCCTCCGCCAAATATGGACTACCCATACCACATCAGGAAACCCAGATCTGTCAATCCCTACAACTACAGGAAACCCAAGGCTCTGGCCGCACCGATGTTCTGTAGAAAACCCTACTCCTAGCCAAAAACCCTAGCCATTTTCCTCCTTCCAGCAAAAGCACTTCTTCATCGATAAACAAACATTCTAGACGGCAATAAGGCATTATTTCTTATTACTTTGACATCTTACATATTCACTTGTTGATCTATACTAGTCTTTACTAGCCCTCTTTGAGATTTTATACCAAGTAGGCTTTTATACCAAGCGTGGTGCCTTGGCACCACCATCTATGGTCAATTACAGACAACTTGTCTATACAAATTTATACGATAATCAAGTTGTTGAAGATGAACAGTCTGAAGGTTAATCTCTGTTATTGAAATGACATTGCATTCAAGTGAATGTATGCTTGTTGAATAAGGGAAAGCTAGCTGCTCTTACGGCTTAGCATAGAAGAGATGTGTGATGTGTGGTAACACTAATAAATGGAAAAGGAAAATACTTGACCTTTGACTTTTAATGTTAATAAATAAAAACTTAAATTAAAAATGAACAAAAAAATAAAATAAAAATCAATAACAAAATAAATTAGTATAGATCTACTTAACTCATATTCATGATCTTTTAAGCAACAAAGAGGATTGCACTTGGGTTTTCTATAACAATACATGGATCACAAGTTCAAGTATTTTTGAGCAGAATTGAGATTAGTGTGAGATATTTTAACGTGACCTAATGGCTTCCTATGTATTAATGAGGCCTGTGTATTGTGTTCACCAAGGATGGATGAGTTTACTACATTCCAATTAGGAGAAACATTGTACTTTGAGAGAGAATGGCAACAATTTGACATTGATAAACCTATTATCAATAGCGAAACTATAGATTTTTAGCTTAGTGGAATACGATTTTCTAGTCATTGGGCAAAGCACAATTGTGTAAATGTTAAGAATGAATGCTTAGGCCAGGAAGAAAACCTTGCAAAGTGTGTAGCTAACAACAAAATTTACTATAACATGTACAAAATACTTAGCATGGCCAATAGTGTATAGATGTCCCAAATAAAGGAGAGATCTGAGATAGTTACTGTGAATCATCACTCAAATTGTATATCATGGATATCGTATTGGGTTCAAGAGAACAAGGCATTGTCAACACCGAATTTGCGTATATAAATTCGGGTGTTAAGTCCAACACATGTGGAATCCATTTGCCATCAAGTGTGTCACATGGTTTGGGTTCAAGTTTGAATTCGAGTTTGCCGACCTTGAAATTCGGTTTGAATTCGAATTTTTTTATGAAGTTCGGGATGAGGTTCGACATTAGATTCACCAATATAAGAATTTCCATATATATAAAAGAATTTTTCTCTCTCTATAAGAATTTCCATATATTTTATTTTAAAGTTTATATATATAAACTTTAATATTTTATTTTAAAGTTTATATATATATAAACTTTAAAATAAAATATAACACGATTATATGTCAACTTTAAAATAAAATATACTATAATATATATACACACTTTAAAATGAAATATACCTCAGCGATATCAAATATCAACTTCAAAATTAAACATACCTTAACGATAGGCTGAGAACAAGTGGACTGTGCACAGTGCAACTCAGCGACAGTCTGTCACTGGACAACAAATGAACTGTGCAGCTATGAGGTGGCCAAAATCAAACCCGTGGGCTTGTTGGTTGTTGCATTGTTGGCCAGACCCTGTGGCTGGAGGAGCACCAGGCAGTGGGCACTCGACTGCGTCACTATTGTAGTGTGCAGTTCCCTCCCAAGACTCAAACCCACATGCCTTTTGGCTGTTAGTAGTTACCGATATAGCTGGACCTTGTCGCTGGTGGCTGTGGGAGCTTCATCGGGCACTCAACAATGCACTAAAGTTTGAACTGTGAAATGTGGCAGCGATTTGAATGAGCAGGGTTGTAGCAAATGCAGGCAATGGTTGACCAAATGAGCAGAGAATGCGGGCACAGGCAGATACAAAGATGGGAGTGACGATGGGATTAGGGTAGGGTTAGGTAAAAATATTATCTATATATAAAAACGGATTTTAACCCTAAATTTCGTAAAATTTGCCTTCAAATTCGTTGAGGTTCGATTTGGTTCGACTTGGAGTTCGGCTTTAAAATTCGCTGAACAGAAACGAATTCAAAATTTTTGTTAAAAGTCGGCGAATTTCGAATTTCAAGGAAGAAATTCGCTGAACCCTGTGACATCAATAATTCGTGAATGCCTTGGCCATATGGATGCATTGTTGTAGATCTTTATACCAACTAGACCCTATTCCAGAGTTGCATCGTATGAGTGTGTGGAGATTATCCATAGTTTTCTCTTTTAGGAGAACAAATGCATTTTGTGTTACTTTTAGTAGGTTTTTTTGTTTAGGTTTCCATGTATTTTTTTAGTAGGTTTTCCTGTGCATTAGATTGACATTCAGATTTTGAAGGATGCATGGGAGGACGAGGACAGTGAGATGGACTCTTTTAGAATCTTGATTTGGTTATTTTTAGTTGTTTTAATGTATAGCAACTTGATCTTTTTCAACAGCAGATGATAGTTTTGGGGACCTAGTATTGAGTTATTCAGATTAGCACTTTCAGAGATCAAGATTCACATTCTTGGAACACTTAATTTCTTAGAAATCTTATCTTTCTTGAAATCTGAAAGTAGATTTGGATAACCTTTTTGGAAAGATGAGCACGGGGTTTTGTTTTGTGAAGTTCCAATATAGGAAGTTCTTAATGCACTATTGGTTTGTCTCATCCATGCTATATTTGATCTAGAGAAGTATGCCTCCCCTTTGAGAGGAAGTTTAACTTTTTGCTCATGCATGGCGCTGTCTTTTGGGTGCTATTTTGGGAAACCAACGCGCCATCTTTACTAGGAGTTATTTATGATAGAGGAGGATGTATTATGGGAGATTCCTGGACACCTATATTTCAAGAAAACTAGGTGCTATCTTCATCAGAGTCGTATTCCGAAGAAGAGGCACACTTATTGAGCTATCTTTGGTATTAGAATGAGCTAATTCACTCTCTTGAGTTGGAGCACTTCTCCTAGAGGCTATTGTGGGTAGAGTTAGTAGTTATTTTTGGCATTATCACAAGATATGAGGCCGATGCCAGTCTTCGCAAGGAGTCTCAGAACTCCTCCAGCTTTTTCAAATATCCATATCAGTGATGTCTAGCCTTGCACATGCGGGAGGCTCTTGGACTTGAAATTTCCTTACTTAGGCTACCTCCTCCTTTGGATACTGCCAGGACGATCACCACTTTCTTTCTGGTGCTAACAGACAGAGGCACAAGGGGTCGGCAGAGAGCAACACCACATTAGCCTCCAGATCCATGAGATCCCTAGTGGACATTTGACGTTCACTTGTGAGAACCTTGCAGTGGTGTCAAATCCAACATTGAGAGAGCCCATCCTTTTCTAGGGAACATTCTTTTTCCTCTAGATTTTGGCAAAGGGCTGCATCTTCTAGGCAAGGAGGCACACCATAGTCCTGCTCTTCCAGCTCTTCTGGCTATCATCTACCAGGATTTTCTTCCCTTCGGCCTTGGCTAGTAGGAGAGATACACATACTAGGAGTGTTGACTTTGCGGATAGTAACTTTTCTTTATCTTTAGGGGATGGCACCAGGGGATGTTGTGACCTCTTCCCGTGTACTTTCACTCGAGCCATTCTTCAAAAGTTTTTGGTTCTTGACAATGCCTTTATGTGGTTCCCACTGTTTTATCTTCCTGCTAGATAGCAGGCTACAGACTATAGACTTTAGCTTTTAGTTATTAGATCTTATATAGATTAGATCTAACTTTTATAAGAGTAGCATTTGCACTCCCACTGTGCATTGATTCTGATGTACGTAGTAGTGCCATTGACCTATTCATGGTCATTCATTGGACATTAATAAAATTTCTTATCATATCATATCTTGTCTCCTTCTCTCCCTCATGCACCTTACTTGAGAACTCTTTTATTAAATCTTCTACTATTATTATCTTTCTTCTTTAGGAAGATATACTTTGTACACTCCCAAGCTCAGTCTATAAGAGCTAGGGAAGGCAGTGAGTGTTCATGATCGATTATTTGCTTGAGTTCTCTTATCTTCTCATCCCATTATTTTCAGTTCTGAGTGTGAGAGATCACATCATTCAGTGAGAGGTAGAGGCTGATCTCATCTTGTTCATGTGATTCCATCCTTGGGCTTGGTGAGAGAAGGTGCTTCGGAAGTGATTTGACATAACCCTGGAGTGCTATGAAGTTGAAGCCAATATCTCCAAACTTTGTACTTGCAGCTTTGGGATAAAGGCGACATCTGTTTTGGCAGCTAAATTTCATTTGATTTATGTGTCTAATTGTTTTATTTGAATATTCTGAATCATTTGACATTGATAATTGCCCCGCTCCATTGATTTTCTACTCCATCCATGAAATAAAATTTCACAAATAAAAGTTTTAAAGTTATACGTTTGCCGCTTTTGACATCTATATCGCAGATATGCACTTTAACAGTGCTGACTTGAGGTGAATTTGATGCAGATTTTGCATGGATTCCATGTCAGAATTGATTAATTGAGTGTAAATCAGTGTTTGGACTTGCTGTCCGGATTTATTTTACACAGATTTGATTTCTGATTTTGAAAATAACAGCGAGTTATTTTTGCTCTTTGGAAGAGTATTTTATCTCCCAGGATTACATTTCATCTCCATATTGCATATGGATTTCCTCTTGAGTTAGCACACATTAACTTGAAATGCACAGAGATTGCACAAGGTGACACTTTACTCTCTAGTTGACTTTGGAACTCTTCCAGTTTCAAGTATTAACAGGGGATAATCATTGTATCAAGCTTCAATAATAAGATAAGTCCTCCCTCTTTCTGTAGTGGGTTTCCTCCTGGTACTCAGGTTTTGTAATGTTCCTTTTCGAAATTTTATTAAATGACCAATTTTTTCACTTTTTTTCCCAATTTTGGCCTTAATTAGTTTTGATGTCTAGGCCTCCAAATTGACCCAAATGCTTCCAAATTTTCTCAGAAGGTACATTACTGATAATAGAACTTAAATATAATGTTCAAGGATGTTTTATGACCCCCCAATTACTTGTGCAAACTTGTTTAATGTTTTGTTCAAATTAGGAGTCTTTACTAGCAAATTGGGGCTCCAATTCCCCTTGGGTAATTGTCGGAAATGACTTCTCAAATGGTTCCAAAATCACTCTAATTTCTGAACAGAGGTAGGGGATGTGTAAGGGACATTTTTAAAGTCTCATATGCATCATGGTTCAGTTTATACAGGCTGTTATGACTCTTTCCAAAACAGCTCCCAAATCATAATTTCGACCCTTGGGGAAAAGGCGCCAAATCTTCTCCCAATGCAATAAAAATGAGTAAAATGGCTTCCAATGCTTTAGTACTGAATATGCGACTTGAAATACACATTAATGACAATCCATTCATCGTAAATTTATCAGAGATACATTCCCCCATTCGAAATAATCAACATTATCATAGGATACATCAATGTAGTGGGGAAATGGTCATTGTTTCCTCATTAATAATCACTTTTCTTTACAACCATTTGATATTTCGACCTGAGGCTTTCTGAGAATGAATAACAGATCATATTGAGATTATTACAATCAGTAATGGACAATGAAAATCTCTTCCAATTCGAAATCATTAGCATTACAATGGTGCACAAGATAGTGGGGAAATGACACTATTTCTTCATTGTTTAACATTTTTACATGAAATATTTTGGTATTTCGACCTGAGAGTCATATGAACTTGAAATACAAAGGATTTACATCAGAACATAAAATAATGGAGCATTATTAGCTTCCCCAAAGAGATCAATAACTCACCCAAAGCGCAATCCCTCCATGAGCAAGAATATGCCATAAAAACTGGAAATGGTTGAGAGAAAGTGCTACAATAAATGAATCCACAAGCTTTCCTGTAGCTTACACCTGCAAATAAGATTCCATTAAAGCTCCATGAAAGACTTGAGTGGCCTCTCCAAACGCCAACTTGGATATGAATCTTTCACCCTCGAAATTGGCTAAGGCAAGAAAACTAGTCATCCACTAGCTCTTATAATTCACAAATGACAATTTCTCAAATGATCAATCTTGGTTGATTCCTGTATTTTATAAACATACTTAGCCTTCTAAGGTTCCCAATCCATCCACAAACTCAAGCCAATTTGAATTTGGGTGTGTGCTCATGATTTGCCATGTGTCCTCCCTTTTCTAGCCTTCCATCTTCCCCCAATTTGAGTAGGATTCCATTGAGCTTCACCAACTCAAATGAGAGCTCTCTTGTATGCTCTATTTCGACCTGACATGTCAGATATGTCAGATTCAGCCTTCAGATCTGATTTGTGTCATAGGTGTCATAACATCTTCATCATTGTTGTCATAGAGCTAGGGAATCTAGTCCAAGTGTCTCACTAGCTCTAAAATGACTCTTCCTCTCCCATGTAAGTTACATTTCTTCCCAAATTCGACCTATGATGCATATGGCCAAGTGTATTAGCCTTATAACTCATCCAAGAACCTTTAGGCTTCCCATGGATTCGAAATTGCAAGAGAAGGATGCCATGTGGCACCAAATTTCTAGCTTGTGTGGGCCCCATAGTCTCCATGTGTATCCATGCTCCATTGCCACTTCAATTTTTTCTTGTATTTATTTATTTAGATCTTTTATTAAATATTTATTCCATTTTATTGTTCAAACATCATTTATTATCCCTCTTATTCCAAATCCCAAAGCTTCCACCCTCAACCTAGGAAACTAGTAATTTTCCTCGGCAATTATTTGACCCTTAGCATCAATTTGACAAACTCTAATGAATGTGGCAAATGTGATTAGGCCATTGTGACCCAATGCAAAATTTCGGACATGACAGGTTTTCCCAGTGTCACTCTTTGTGCATTATGTGTTTGTTGTCCATTTCATCAAGTTCCAGACCTGTTATTAATGGATGTTTAATACTATGTCATATATATCTTGATATCTTGATGTAAAGAAATCGATAAACCTGTAATATGCTAATTTTAGAATTATTCTCAGGTTAGGCCTATTTTAAGCCCAACATATGGTGGAGTATTCTCTGCTGAACTAAAAAATCCTCTAAAAATCAGGGTAATCATATTATGAGACAACTTTTTTGTGAAATCCAAGAGGGTTCTAGGTGGCAGGGCTGATGATATTTCTATTCTGTTTCAGTGATCTGCACTTTTAAGGTTTTAATATGCGATTCTTGACATTATTTTTGAATTAACAAACTCTTTGTCATGATTTCATCTATACAATAAAATCAGACATTGGTTTACAAACTCCTAGATTTGGTGCAAAAAAAAGTGCTAACTAGTGTTTTTTAGATCTGGGATTATCATCCCAGCAGGCTGACCCTTAGTTGCCTATTCCTGGGAACATTCTGTGATTTAGGGTTCTTATGGTGTGAAATCCTGCAGTATGTATTTCTAGTCACATTGTTCAAATGCTGGTGATTGTATACCCTAGAAAAGCTGCGATTGCTTCCAACATTCTCAAATGCTTAACCAGATTTGCGTAGATGTGTTGATTATCACTTTTGTAATCAGGTAATCAGAAGAAGCAGGGTATATGTTGATGTTGTTAAGTGGTTTGTCATTTTTGGTTTCTGATTCTCTTTTGCAGAATTCCCTACAATAAACAGTCATGTGCCAAAGATACTATATGTTGTGTTTGCAAGGGCTGACTTTTCATAAGGCAGTATAGTAACCCTGCACACAAGTCTTGGTCCAATGCCAACATTGCGCTTTAGATCAACAGAAGATCCTAGGACAAATAAATATCCTAGTCGTCTTATGGAGATTTGCGTAGTTATGTTGATTATCACTTTTATAATCAGGTCATCAGAAGAAGCAGGGTTAAAGATATGTTGATGTTGTTAAGTGGTTTGTCATTTTTGGTTTCTATTAAATTCTCTTTCGTAGATTTTCCCTATAAACTTTGGTATCATGTGCCAAATATACTATTTTTTGTGTTTGCGAGGGTCGATTTTTCACAAGGCATGAGTACAGTAACCCTGCACGCAAGTCTTGGTCCAATGCGAATATTGCGCTTTAGATCAATAGCAGATCCTGGGACAAATAAATATCCTAGCTGTCTTATGACTTAAATTTATCATAGGATTGTCATAGATATTTTGTTTAGTGCTTTTAGCTAAACAATGCTTGGTCCTTTTCTAGTGGTTTTCTTGTTGCAAATTCATATATTACACCAGTAATCATTTGAAATGAAATTGTCTATGTAGCCAGGGTACCCGTACTTGGGGTTAGGGTACACGTACCGGGTACTTGGGTACTTGTAGGGTACATCTCCTGTCGTACCCTGCCGTACCCCATACTTGGTCCACGTACCCGAGACTCCGTTATAAAAAAGGGCTACTTATAGGTGAAATGGTATGTCGTACCTCATGTTTGGGTACTTCATACCCCATGTTTGGGAACTCCGGGGGTACAGTCGACTTAGTGAAATGCAATCCATTGGGGAAAATGTATTGACAACCCACCAAATCTGAACTAATTTTTTGCTAACTACGTATGGAGTCTGGTTTAGGACTTATGTCAAACACCTTTGCAACATTGTTCAAATTCCACTGAACATTGTCCAAATCTGGTAGATTGATTTTACATTGATTTACAAAGAATGTTTTTATGGTTTTGTGTTCAGCACTGATGGAACATAATTTGACTACCAAATGTGCACATAAAAAATATACATATGTATTTAATACTGAGAAATACACACAATAACGCTGGAATATATTTGGCAATTTGCAATTTTTTATTGCTTGTAACAGTAGTACAAATAGGTGTTTAAAATAAGATTTCAAGTGTACCTTCATGTCTGAGTTTGATTATTTGTTACAGCTGCCTGGTACAATGATTTATCAAATTTTATGTAACTTTTAGTATTCCAATTGATATCTGCTAAGTCTATAATTTATCAAATTTTATGTTTCAAATTTTCAATCTGAATGTTCATTGTTCAAATAATCATTGAATTTATAATTATGAATCATGATTCTTAATTTATGAAGAAATCTACATGCATGTATGATGTGACTATATATATATATATGTGTGTGTGTTACAAATATCGACGATTTATTGCTGACATCGCGAGATATCACGATGTTTCCTCCTCCCCGATAATATCGGAAAACATCGGCACAATATTTTTGGCGATTTTTTGCACGATAAAATCACGATTTTTTTACGAAAAATCGCGAGTCGATGTTGAAGTATCGGCTGTCCATTGGGATAATGTAAAATACGCCTTTTTTGGCATTTTTTCTCCATTGTTTGAGCTGTGGACTGTCTTATAGGAGATTTTTTGCTCACTACTTGTTGCAAGGATGCACATTCAAAGAGGAGAAAGGATGTTGGCAAGTTCAAGATTTAGTAAAAATATTACATTTGTACAATCTTTGTGTATTTGACTCAGAGAAGGTCGACACTCTAAAGCAATCACTCTCTACACGTTTGTGGATTTTTTCATCATTTTCTTTGTTCATTGCATTTATTCTGAATTAAAAAGCTTGTATCTATTATGGCATTCACTGGATTCTATACATTAGGGATTTGGAGTTTGTTATTTTGTTTGTATTTCCTTCAATTTTTGTAGATATTGATGTGAATGCCAACTCAGTTTGCATTTTTCTTGATATTTTGACCTGTCAAATGTGTTGAGGTAGATAATGTGTTTGTTTGACATTTATTTTAGTGGGCCACATGCATATTTGTCTTTTTTTGTAAATATAAAAGTGGAAGGTATATTAATATGTCAAAAACAATAGCTTTGTTAATATATGGCAACAATTAAAAGTATTAATAATATATGCACAAAAGAATAAGCTTGCCACTTAGTTTCAAATGAATGTCTTAATGTATCAAGGCATCTGCTTGACAGATTGTGTGGCATAGTTAGCAACCTTTAAGACACCCACAAGTTTTTGAATGTGTTAGCATGTGCCCTGCAATTAAATATATGTTTAGAATTAGAGGGGGCCATATATATGGGCAATGGTAGCAGAAGCAGTGGTAGAGGACTTTGATGAGGGTCCAGTACTTCATCATTCTTCTAGTTCTTCTAGAGTACATCAGTTTCTAGGCACTTCTAAAAGACAACATATTCCACGACGACGCCCAAGAGCACTTGGGCTTTCTAGCTCTAGAGGCAGAGCCATTAATAGGGCGATCACCTTGGCCCGTAAAAAGGGTAGAGGGAATCCATAGTTTACTTTATTTAGTTGATTTCATTGCACATGAGATACATTGATTGTATTTTTTTGGTGATTCATGAGTCTAGGACTCAAGATCCAGGACACTATTCATTTTTTATGTGTGATGTATCGTTAGGCGCCTTATACATCTTATATATTCGTTTTCTTTCTATATTTATGTGGCAATGCGTTTATTTGATGTTCTTGTTGCTTTAAATGTTTGAAAATTGAAAAAAAAAGAATATTTTTGTATTTTTTCAAGTTTGTTGATATATTGCTGATGTTTGCCAATATTTTCGTCGATAAATCCAATAATTTATTTTTGGACCCTCGGTGACATATCCGTCAACACGATATTTGTAACACTGATATATATATATATATATATATATATATATATATAATACCCTCGACGTACCCAAGTACCCTTTTTCAAAAAGTGGCGTCCTTGTACTCGTACCCGTCCCCGTACCCAAGTTTCCTGGCAACTTAGGAAATTATTGAATTTTTATAACTGATTAACACTAAATGTTGGGGTCAATTTTTAGTGTCAGGTATATGACATGATTCTATAGGTGTAATAACATTATAAAACAATAAATGTGTATAAAGTATGACACATTTCTCGTTGGGTATTGACAAACTTATTTTATGCTGGAGTACTTGGGGAGCAATTCACAAGTACCCCAAATTTGCAGTTGAGGTGCTTAATTTTAACATTCCAGAAGGTTAAGACTAACTAAACTTTCAAAGGTGGTAAATTGTTTTACAAGATGCCTAGAACCACATGTATATTGGCACACTTTGAAGGTCACAAAAATTGAACCTTCTAGTCTTGAACTTTGCTTTGATACTAATTGATTGTGCATAGAAGGATTTTTGCACATCAAGTTCTTGATGAACATGTTTGCTGAAAAATCTCATAAGAGGCTAGCTAGGAGATATTTCTAGCTCTAGGAAGACTCGTGGGATAACGGAATGGAATGAGTGTTGATTGGAGAAGAGTTAATCCTTCACAAATGCTGCCAATTGTTGACAAAAATGCTCTTCTAGAGATTTGTAGGGTTGTTCCATTTCTCTAGTTTGTTCAAGATGAGATTAGATTCATATGCAGGGAGCATTAGGTGTTAAGGGATGAAATCCCAACTTTTACCATATTCTAGTATGTTTAGAATGACATTAGGTTTCTATGTAGGGAGTTCTAATTTGTTAAGTATGAATTGGATTCCCTTTAATTCCAACATGGTTAGTTGATATTTATGTTTTTGATGGTGGCTAAATTGTTAATCCACTACAATAACATCTTACTAAGGAGTCATAAATATAAATGTTACTTAATATCTTTTTATAGATAGGTAATTTCTTTTGATGGATTTTTTTGGAGCTTTGAATCTAATTTCAACATTAACATGGTACAATAGCCCATTTTAACATGGGGAGAGAGCTTCCATGATTATTAAACATTTGAAATTTGTGTTACATGATTAATGCCTATACCCGTTGACCATGGGATAATCCCCAAGCATCATCCTATATGCTAATGACATGTCACCTATGTGATAGTTAAGGCTAGAGGTTGGTTAAACCACCATAGTTACTTAGGGATGATATGAATGTATAATGTGAGACATGGTATATAATGCAAGAGACATGGATCTGGTGCAGCAAGAGGTAATATTGGTACCATTTTCTAGTCTATATTCGTGAAGCCTAAGGGGTTTTCATAATATCATATACCCTCCACTAGGGAATTGCCCTACTTCTCTTAGACCTCTATAGAGATATTGTGTTAGATCTTGGGATAATTCACACCAAACTGACAGGCAGACAAGTTCCTCCACATATCAATGATAGGTTTCCTTTTCCAAGTAGTGGGACGTAGCATAGAGTCATGGACCAGTTCTTCTTCTAGTCAGTCATCTATCTAGAGCTTTCTCTCCATGGCCTTTAATGTTAGGAGATCTATCCATCTAGGGACCTTGACATTCCCTTTTGTTGTACCTTCATATAA
>LPNX011041025.1:4347-47326 GCA_001517045.1 Pseudotsuga menziesii | reverse complement strand
GACTCATCGACCCTACAAGTCCTGTTGATGTTGCTGTCAAGAGTGATTGGCTAATGCAACTAGTCTTATGTCAATGCAGGCACTCACTGTTGGTTATGCAACTAATTGTAGTTATATTGCAAAGTCATTGTCCTTGTTGCAACCACCATGCCATACTGGGCAACCTTTAAACTTTATATATTATATTTGTTGTTGTATTTATTTACACACATCATGAACATGTAGACATGTGCATGTACACAGATATATACACCTAGTTGCCAATTTCGAAGTATGATAAGACACACAAAGAATTATGAATGAATCAACTTTGTTGCGTTCCAAAATTTTAATAATATTGCCTTGGATGTAAAATAGATTGACTAGTTGTTGTCCAAATAGTCATGTCAAATTATATCATCTTTCTCTTTGTGCGACTGTAATATGTATGCGCATATTTTAATAATATAATATATATCAAAGCCATGGTTAATTGCCATTTGGAAGGTCAAAGTGCACAACACAGGGTATTTGAAGAGTCATGGTGAGGACGTAAATCATTGTGGGAAGATCAAGACAGTTGTGACTAGGAATCTTAACATAGGGGAAGCAAGGGTCTGAGGTAGACAATCACATAGGGAGGAAATTGGAGGCACGTGAAAAAGATAAGTTTCCATATGTTTTAATTTTTGATTGTTTATTAAATTAATAAATTATAAAGGGGCAAGAAATCAGGATACTCACACTGTTTTTTTTAAATTTTATTTGTGTTTTTTTTTATTGTTTTAGGGGAATCGGATACGGTTCCTCCAATGGGAACGGATTCCCCTCCAATAGGAAACTGAATCTGCATGAAGGAAACGAATCCTAGATCAAAGGAAACATATCCAAAAACGGATACGGATCTTACACAAAAACATACCGAATCTTTAAGAGTCGGATCCGAATCCCCGAATCCACGTTTCCTCGAAGATTTCGATACGGATTTGGACCCTAGGTGGTCGAATCCAGTAACTGTGCATTTAAATGAAAAAGGTGTAAATGTTTTCTTTAAAGTTTGGACAAATGATATACTTATTAGGGTAAATGTATTAAAGGATTTTTATAAGTTGGAATAATTGAATTCAATATTACACGGGGACACGTCCTCAAGGGTAGGAAACACACTTCCACAACCCCGCACCTCCCAGAAACTTGGAAACTCCATTGGAAATGTCCCCCTGACGTCCCTGTTTGAAGGAAACTCAAGGAAACACAGAAGGGGATGTTTCCTGAAAAAGGGAAATGTTTCCTAGATAAAAATGGCGTTTCCATGTTTCCTTTGACCGATTTTGACAAAAAGTAAAAAATAAATAAAAAATTAAATGATAAAGGGCCACATCGTCCACTATTTTCCTTCTCTATAACCTCTATTTCATTTTGCTGTTCAATATGGTTGTATTTCTGATTTTGTTTTATCAATTTTTATCGGTCAGCTTATGTATGGTTGTTTTTCATTTTTTCTCTCTTGATGTATGTTGTAAACTTGTATAATCTTTAGATTATAAATTTAAAACCTTTAATGACTTACAACTTTCACTTTTATGTATTCAAATATAAATTTTGTAATATTTTTGGTGGGGTCCCCTATGTTGAATACCTCGATGTCCCCTTTGACGTTTCCTAAAATTTGCGAGAAACTTCTAAATAGGTTGCTCTTGTGTTTCCTCGCTCCTATGTCCCCACGTCCTGAAAACTTGGTGGAACATTGATTAAATTGAACTAGTGGAGAAGGCTTTGGAAGCCCACACTCATAGGTTCAAATAGAGAGGACTCAGGAAATTGTTCCAACAATGAGTAGAAAATCAAACCAGTCACTGTGGATGCACCTGTATATGTACAAAAGAGGCATTGCAGAGTACCATTATTCATGCATCCTAGCATGAAGATAGGAGTATATGCTCATAAATCAACCCAATGTGAAGATGGCCTATGTTGAAGAAAGAAGCAAATGCACACATTGTCAGTTTTTACACACACAAGTGTAGACATGGATACACATAAGAATGGGAGAGAATAGATTGATACACTATTAAGAGATGCAATGTTTTAGACTTTTATGACATAATAGGAGTTATGTAACTCTCGAACACCTAGCCTTTTAATGATTACATTTATTAACCAATGATTACATCACTCTATTATAAAATGCCTAACTAGGCCTTTATTAAATGTTTAAAGTACACCTAAGTCATACTTATGACCTTTATAATTGACACCTTCCTATAATGGCCATATTACATAAAATTGCTTGTTCCAAAACCAAGACAACTTTGGATAAGCAATTTGTTTGTTGTCCACTCCAAAATAAGGCCTTCAACTGGCAATTGGAAGTGAATTGTATTTGACAAAGTTGATGAGGTACAAAGCACATGACCATCCTTTTGCCTGACCGTCAACTCATCTGTCAGATGAGAGCCAGTGTTAGCTGAACAATCGGTCTTTCCACCGTTGACATAAAAAATTGGTTTGTTAACCAAAGTCACCTCTTCCACATCTTAACCGCTTAGCATATCAAAGTTTTTTGTTTGCTTCTCTACGGATGCATTGTCTCATTTTACTGTTTCTTCTTCACATCTCCAAAACTCTTCACCTCTTCATGAAACTCAACAAATAAGGTATTAATGAATCTATTACTTACCTTCTCATTTCTTTATGTTTTCCACTATACCCATCAATTTCTCTTCACCATACACCAATGGAAACAAGCCTCATTCTTCCACACCCATAGCAATCGACTTTTGGTCTTTTTGTCAACAATAAAATAAAAACATCTATTATTAGCGAAGACAACATCTAAGTGTGGGCTATACTTCATAATCCAACTAATGTAATGTAATTTTTTTTGTAAACCAAGGATATAGTATACATGCCTAAATACCAACCTCTTACCTCTCATATGAAGTTGCACACTTCCCTTGCCTTCAACTTTATATTATTCTCCACCACTCAAGGCAACATAATGATATTTGGATCGCTCTTCAATAAAATCAATATATTAATCTTTTTGATTAGTAAAATGTCACGCTGCACCTAATAAAGGTATTGTCCCCTAGGTTGCGCATGTTATACACACGGTCCAATGCTATTGCATAATGTGCTGTACGAGTAAGCACCTTCCTGCACCACTCTAGGACTTCAAGCAATTCTTGGGCTAGATGGTGGGCACCATCAAATACCCGAAAGATATATATCTATGAAGCTTAGATTGGTTTTGTTGCAAGAGATAGGGTGGTGCATAATCAATGTTGGATTTGTCGTCAACAAAATCAATATACCAATCTTTATGATTAGTAAAATGTCATGACTCAACTGATCAATGTGTTGTCCCCCAAGTTTTGGTCACTCTATAGAGGGACTAATGCTAGGGCATGATATGCAAGAGGAGTGAGCACCTTACTGGGCCTCTCTAGGTGTTCAAGCCAATTCTCGGGCCAAAGGGGGGGTACCTTCATGTTATGATTGAGAGGCCTATATACATAAGCTTGTTGATATAATTTCCCATTGGAGAGCCATCATCATCCCTCATAACCCATGATAACGAATCAATGCATCTTAATGGCACACTATCCATAAATTGCTCTTGCCCCAAGTGTGCCAGAGAGGCACTTTCATAGAAAATGAAAAGATATACTTAGTAGGAAGTGTAGTGGAAAATCTTATCAATTACATAATTAATTAACTTGTTTGTTATGCCTTTGGCTATGGCTTTGGTGCACCTAAACCAATGATTCTAGTGCAAGGTTCAGGGAAAATATCCAGGATGGTCAACATGGCCTCATCAACCATAGAGTCATTTTCTCTTTCTAGGATCAAAGTAAATAGGGCCATGGACTCTTCGATACATTTGGGGAAATTCTTTGTTTTGTACAAGGGAGGTTGGCTTGGTGGTGTGCTTTGACTTGACAAGTACTAGATCTCTTCTTTGATTGTCAGAGAGGTGAGTTACCTGTTGCTTTGAACCTCCAGATACAACATTGTCATGCTAAGTGAGGCATTTAGTATGGTAGAGGTGGATTTTGTTGTGATGGCAAAAGTTACTACTTACTAGTGTGCGGTCCATGGACATGATCAAGGTATAGGTCATAATTTTCAGTACATAAGTTGTCAAACTCGAAGAATGGGTACATTTCAGGTACAATGTGCTGATCTAGGCCAGAGAATTCATAGGGAGTCCTTTGAGGTTTTTGTAGAATTGATGGAGGACGATTCCTATTAATTAGTGTTGGGGGAAGTATTGGAGAACATGAGGAGCTATCTTGGCAAAGCCATCAATAAATTGAGCAGTTTGGAAGAAAAGATATCACTCATATTTGAGCGACAACTAGAGGACTTGCTAGAAGATTCTTTCGTGGAGGTCTTCTTAGATCTCTACATGGTGGCTATCTACTCTTAAGAAAAAATTTGCTGCCACAGTGCAGGTATTAGGATGACTTACCTTATAAAACATGAGTACCTAGATGGCAAAAGAGGTAGTTGGTTTGGATATGGGTGGAAGCATTAAATTTCGTTGGTGGGTTTTAGAGATATTGAGCTTTAAGTCTTTTCAGAAGAGCTATTCGTTTGCCTTTAAGATTTCACATAAATGGGGGAGGAGGGCTTCATAATTGAGTTTTTATAGAAAAATCACTTTGACATGTGGGCATTCAATTTGGGATCGACCAATCAAATGGAGCTTCTGTACATTAGCGGTCATTAGACAAGTGGGTCTTGACAAGTGGTAGTTCTCATTGGTTGTTGAGATTTGATGATGGGACCTTTCGGATGGATCTTTGTATCATTGGCTGATTCAGATTCTCCAGGGGTGAATATCTCATAGATTTAATATGGATTGTTGATCTTGATTTGAAGCACAGTTTCTGTTGATCTTCCTTGGCAGCATTGTAATCGTTTAAGCTATTGGGGGAACCCCAACCAACAGATTACATGTCGTTGATATTTGCTAGCAGGCTAAATCTTGTCCATTCGCATGTACCTGAGCCTTTCCTATTTGAATCCCCTTAAGTTCTTGTCGGTCACCTCTACCTTGGATCTTATCCAGTGCTTAGGTTGTTCGTGACATCTTGAGTTTCCTTTCCTGTTGATGTGCCTTAATATCGCATGGGCTTCGGAACTGTAGATTTGATCAGACTGGGGAAATTTGGGTTGTTCACGATGCTTTCCAGTGGGAGTGATAGGCTGTTCGTGACATCTTGAGTTTCCCTTCCTGTTGATGTGCCTTAATATCGCATGGGCTTCGGAACTGTAGATTTGATTAGACTGGGGAAATTTGGGTTGTTCACGATGCTTTCCATTTGTCCGGTCTCATTTTACTCATAGTTTTAAGAATCGGATAGACCGGTTTCGAAACCGGCTGGTTCATCGGTTCGGTACCGAACCGGGTCAAACTGGCAGGTAAACCGGATCGGGGACCGGTTAGTTACTGAACCAGCGGGTTGGTAACCAAACCGGTCCGGTTCGGTAACTAACCGGTCCAAATGGCCGAGTTCGAAGTTGACCGGTCCGGTTTGTAATTTCCACATTTTTTTATTTTTTTGATTTTTTTTAAAGTTTAAAGTTTAACTTTGTTTTTTTTTTACTAACCTATCTACAGTTCCCTAACCTAACCTATCCCATTCCCTAACCTAACTACCCAACACATAGATGACATAGATGTTGAGCTGGAGGACTTGCTGGATGTTCCTTTGGATGCAGATCCTTTATTGTCGATGCCATCAGTTCATACAGGTGTAGATGCTGAGAGAGCAGTGCCAGGCATGGCAGGCACTAGTCGATCAGGAGTCAGGACCTCGTACTTATAGTCGTCGACGACGTCGACATTCAACTAGTACTACTACTTCATTAGGAGATGACTTTGATCCTGAGGAGCTCGAGACTGAGCCAGATCGTGATGCATTTGCTAGTCCTTCTGGTTCTTCTTCTAGTTCTAGTTCTAGCAGTGGTGTTGAGTTTGATGATGATCATTGATGATGTATTATCATTTATGTAGTTGATTATGTGGCATGTTTTTTCGACTCTCCAGGACATATAGCCTTTACTATATAGGGCCTAGCCGCCTAGGCCTCATGGATTATGTATTTTGTTCTAGTATCCTAGATATGTTACATGTATTATCATTTATGTATTGCACAAAGTACAGTCACAGACTCAAGATTACAGTACACTTTGTGCCATTTTGATATATTGACTCTTATATGGTATATACATGAGCAGATTTTGGTTATTTTGTCTTCAATGCCTTGGAATCATGGATTATAATCTTGAAAATGTTGTTTTTCTTTAAAATTTAAATATTTGATGTATTTTTTAGCAAACCGATTCATTAAATTCAAATCGGTTGATTTATGACCGATTCATTACCGATTCTGATTCCGATTCCGAGTTGACCCTTGACTGATTCCGATTTTTAAAACTATGATTTTACTGCAATCCCTACGGGTGACTGCTGCTCATAGATTTGCGGGGATAATGTTGGCCATTCGTGTCATTCTTAAATTTTTGGGCTTCACTTAGTTTGATCCCCTGTGATCCACTGTGAACTAGTGATCTATTTTCGGTGGCGTCAGAAACGGTGAATCCTAATCCTTAGGGTTAGGTATATTATGTATTATTAATACTATTTACTTTTTTCATATGTAAACAGGAAGAGTCAGAGTGAAGTCCAAGAGACCTCTTGGAAGATGAAACCAAGGGTCACATCTAACTCTATTTTGATGTATATCATCTTAATGATATGCAATTCATACTTATTCTTCAATTTGAGTGTTCCAACAATGGTAGTAGTACCCTATAGTTCTAAGGGCCTGAATGAACCTGTTACCACCCATTTTGTGGGTGTCCACTCATGAGAAAAGTCGGTCAGGGTGCTAAAATTTCACCTACAGCCTTATCTCTTACTTCTAGGCAGTTATAACAGTTCAGCCAAGAAGTTTTCAGGGCTGCAGCCAATAACCAGCAACAGGGGTATAAAGATGGCATCGAAAGAGGACACATATTTCAAGTATGGGCTATACCTTAATTCCTGTAGCTACAAGCTTTGATTCAGCCATGGGGAAGCAGTAATTTATAACCCTGGGCATGTGTTCAACAACAAACAGCAATTCTGGGCAGTCTTCTTAATACTTCCAGCATTACTGGAAACCTTTCGACATCAAAGAGCAACAGTCTGGGTAGTTTCTTGAATTTATAGCAGTCACATACAGCCACCCATCAGTGGAATTTGTTTGACAAATCAGACATGCAGCAAGCTACAGTAGCAAGTGTGGGCAGTTCTGGGTGCATCCAAATATCCAAAGATAACAGCAAACGACAATATAGTTAAGGCTGGGCTGTCAAATCAAACCTGGGCAGTTCTCCTCTTGTAACAGACTAATAGCAATATTTTAAGACCTGCTTTCAGCATATGGATTAGAGCAACCTCAAGTTCAGTTTGGTGGGCCGAGTCAGCATTTCTAGACAATTTGGTATATGTAACAACATTCAAATTTCATCATTTGAGTCTTGCATAACCTTAAATCTGCTGTACAGTTGAATGTTAGGCTAGTTTTGTGGATGGAGCATCCCTAAAAGCAGTTCTGTAGCATGTCTGTGTGCCAGACAGTCCTGTAGCAGCAACAATTTGTATCTTTCTTTGATGGAGTGACCAGTATTGATAATGATTCTCAGCTTTGAAAGAGGCCTGTCTTCATCATTTTGTGAGACTGATCCACTTTAAAGGGCTATCTCTTGCTGTTTGGAGAGAGTTTGCAGCAATTTGACAGATATTTGAAGCAGTTAGGGCCTAGTCTGTTATCTTAGAGCAGCTAAAGATCGCACAAATGATGTTATTGTGCAGTGTTTGTGTTTTGGACCATCTTAGAACAGTGTCCACTCTTGAAGCAATGTTTTGCAGACATGGAACACTTTCTTTGGAGCAGACTTGCATATTTCTACATATTTCATCAGTGTGGAGTAGGCCGCAGCCTTAGAGAAAGGGCATGCCATATTCTTGATGCTCCTATCTTACCTTTGCATGGAGGGTGCCAGCTTTTGAGGGAAAGTTTTGAGCTGGTCCAACAAGCCTGTGGAGAGAGGTCACTACATTAGGCTGTAGCCTTAACGAATCTGTCCTTTCCTCAGCCCAGGGCACCCTAGCCTCAGTCCAACATTAATGATTTTGGTAAAGTGTTTGGAGGATTGAGTTTGGATGGTTTATATTTGATTGGTTTTGGTTGCCTTGTTGGCGTTTGGAAGGTTTTCTAAGGAGCTTTGATATGAGGTTTGCCAACTTTCAAACCAACATTGTGGGCACCGATGAAGGTTGCTTATACACCCTTTATGGAGTACGTTTTGCTATTGGTGGACATCATCAGTTTAGCCTTAAAATCGACATATGGCAAAGTGGACAACCTTGATAGCTTCAATCCCCCTTGAAGACATTGCTTGGTGGACAAGTTATCTTGAAGGAAGCCTTTGGAGGCGAGTAGGTGGGCATCTTGGTTACTTGGAGGACTTGGTTTGTTGAAGACCCTACTTGGAAAGGGGCTTTGAGTTGGTCTTGTGGACGTTGCTTGGAGCACATCCTTGGAAGGGGCCTTTGGTGGCCATGTGGCATCATCCCAACCATTTGTTCCTTTCTTGTGGGAGGCATCACCCCTTTGTTAGGGGCCCTATGTATCTTCTCATCAGTGTACAAGTGGCATTGACCACCTTATTTATTGTATTGTTAGGAGTTAGTTGCTTGTAGTGGGGATTTTGTATGATTTTACCCCACTCTAGGCTAAATCTAAGGAAATAATTGATATTTTATTGTAAAGGAAGTTTTAGCCCTACTATAAATAAAGAGCTACTTCCTCTTTTCATTTCATGGTTGGACTTTGAGAGTTCTCTCTTTTGGGGCTTCATCGAGATATCTTTCTTTTGTGCAATTTATGGTGTTAAGGGTCTTTTTATATGGTGAAAAGTGTTGTAAATTCTTGAAGCTTCTTCTTCTTGGTTCTATTATCGTGCTTAAGGGTTAATGCTAGAATGTTCAAGTCTTCTACAAAACCTCTCATCATTGATCCAAAGAATAGTTGTTGATAACTCTTGGAAGGAGGGCGTCCTTATCTATTTGCTTGCACATTCTCCTTTGTTGGTTTGGGTGAGTATTTTAGACCTTGTCTTGATATGCATTTGTCTCCTTGGCAAGGGTTTCTAGGTATTTATCTTCTCAATCTTTCCAGAGTGGGGGTCGTTCTTCTCACGGGAGATGCCCAACCTTTGTGGCCAATCAAAATTTAATTTAAAACTCAACCACCCGTTTTCTTGGGCAAGGGGCTGATCTCTCAAAAGAGACGCCCAACAAAGTTTAAATTAAACTCAGTCAAATGTTTTCTTTGGGCATGCAAAAATTAAAATAATACACAGTCAGTGTGTTGGTATGGGATCGCTCTCCTAAGAGTCTGTCCACAAATTTACAAATTATATTATAGGATTAACTTACCAATCAAAGACGATCAAATTTATAATGCTTATGTGCAGGTTGCACTATCTAGAAGGAGCGCCCTTCTCCTCGACCAACCACTAAGCTAGTTACTCTCCAGCCTCTTGCAGGGCTGCGATCTCCAATGATCAAGCATTCTACCCCCAATAACCAAAACCCTAAAAAAAATGAGCTCCCCAAACAAGATAGTTCCCTGCTTATTAAAAAAAATAATTCATGCGCCTTTCCTTCATATGGCTTTGTTTTTAAACTCAAGTTCCATTTTTTTTAATCTTTTCAGCGCGATAACTTTAAGACAATTAACCTATCTTAACTTTAACTTTTTTTTTTTTTTACTAGGGGAATCGACAACTAGGGACTGGGCTGGTACTCGTGTGACATGGGGTCCAGGGATCCATTCCCGCTACCACTATACCCCTAGGTGCCCGACAACAACCCGCAAGCATGGGACATGGGTAAGTGTGATTTGAACTCGTGACCTCCTTTACAGCATATCAAGCGAATCGCCAATGAGCCACACTCGTGCGGGTTATCTTAACTTTAACTTTGCTAATTTTTAATGAATTAGCTTAATCATATCTAATCTTTAATTACTTAGCTTAACTTAGCTAATCCTTAACTAACTAAGTCAAGATAATTAATTTTATCTTAACCTAACTAACTTAACTGGTTAGCTTACTCTTAGCTTTAGTTTAGTCAATCTTTAATTAATTAGCTTAAGATATTTTATCTTAACTCAACTTCAGCTGATTTAACTAGTATTTTTCTCGCTATCCTTCGTCGAGACCAAAATATCAATGGTATCTAGACTAACTTCTTAACTTTACTTATTAGAACTTAGTAATAATTAGCCTCATGCTAATCGTTAAGTCATAGGTGTTTGTTAGTGCCTTGAGGCGACTTGTAGTTTCTTCGATGTCCCCACTTAGGACTAACCATTAATCCTAACTTATACGTCACTTATAAACTTAAGTGCCATATAGTGAACCTCATAATTCACTTTCATTATTAAATGCCCACGGCACCAAGATGACACCCATCATCCACTCATGCTTACCCAACCATTCAACTTCTCCACCTAGTGGATTCCATGCCCCTATCGTTTTAGCCCCGTCAAGTCTTCAGTCTCCTAAGTCAAAATTCACAATGCAACTTAGGAATTCACAATCATACTTACAGAGTTTTACTTGTGGAGCCTCTGCCTTGAGCTCCTTGCCATGAGCAGGTACACATTTACTCTTTCGGTTACAAGTATAGGGGTATAGAAGAGGGATATTACATTGTGACTGCCTAGCTGCTGTGGGGTTTCTTGCTTTTCATTTCCCCATTACACTTTTGCTTTTTATTTTATTGTTTTATTTAAAATTTAATTAAAAAAGAAAAAATAGTCCCTTTCTTTGGATTAACTTTGGCAAGCTGGGACATAAGGATCTTGGCTTTTGCAAGGGGGCATAGCTCATATTTACCACTTAGCTTCATTTTCTTTAGAGTACTCTGATTCTCTTAACTTTGACTTAGGCACCATACATAGGAATTCCGAATAACATATGGAGACCTTAGGACATGACATATAATAAGTTAATTGTGAAAGGGGGACATGATAAAAATGGGTAAAATGGCTATTGAAATGACATGATATGAAAAATTACGAGTTAAAATGTTGTAAATGACATGAAATGTGGGTCACACTTGAATTCCTAGGGACACAGCTAACCTGCAAGGTCATACACTTATAATCTAATGAAGAATTATAACCACACCATGGTGCATCCTTAGCTATGAAACAACAATCTAGGATATGTGAACCATTATAGAGTAACACCATCAAACCCCATGGTCATGTCTCACACATAAAAAAGTATTTACCGTAAGTCAAGTGGAGAGCACATGTCTTAACACTGGCGTCAACTGGAAATCCCCATCCGCCTCTAGTACATATCATGGTGGACTGAGCAGGCTGAAAGTGTCTTTGTCAAGTGTCTATGGGCAAACCATAGATATCATTTGTGGAACTGCTGTATGTGATGGAATATCACATAGGAAATGATGATCAAGTGACCCCATATGTACCAGGGGGTAACAAACAAAATGGTAGTTACAGGGTTCCATTAGGATATATGTAAAATTAGTTAAGAAGCAATACATACCAATAGGTCATTTAAAAAATATTGAATAGACAAGATGGTTGAAATTACAAATGGTAGGGGACATGTCTAATAGTTAATAGACTCCTTAGAGGACATGGCAGTTAGGTTTTAATCTCACACATAAATAATTACTTATTAACATGTACTGAAATAATTGATGTATATGTCAGGTATATGACAATGCCTCCTACCATTGGATTCAGAGAAGTGATTCAATAATAGAAGGGCATGTGTCCCACAATGACAAGAATACAGTGAGAAAATCACATTATGTAGCATGAAAATGATTATCCAATGTTATCAGCTTGTACCATGCTTGCATGATTGGATCTGGAGGACCTGATATTAGTTTTGTAGCATTTATAGCATACTATTTCTATGAAGTAAAAATCAATTACCAACGTGTCTGTTTGGGGCTAAGGAAGCTGTCTTTCTTCATATCGCTATATGCTTAAAATATACCAAAAGTACTGTCTTTGAAGTCTTAAAGATCTTGCGACTGCCCAGCTGCTATGGGGTTTCTTGCTTTTCATTTCCCTACTACACTTTTGTGTAAATGAAAAAGATCTGTTTGTAATGTTTTGCATCCTTGGGGCTTCATGCAAAATAGCTTAGAAATACATCATTCATGTATCCTTGGGACTGTGTGCTGGATATTTTAGAGATTCAATGGAAGTAATTAATAATGTTAAATTTTAATTTTAAATGTCTCCAGTCGGACAGCCATGCTTTCTGTAATCAATCTTCAACTGTTCCATCCTTGAGAATATTATACTATATGCTGAATAGTTTAGGAAAGCATACTTTATTAGTCAGGACTATGAATTGAATAGTTTAGAAATGCAATGGAACTTATTAATAATATTAAAATGTACTTTTCAATATGTCTCTTGGCTGACATTAATTCTTTCTCTGGATTTTTGTATTGTTCCAGGATTCGAGGCTCCAAATTTGAGGTATATTTTGACTCCAATTGATGGAAGTTTGAAACTGTGTATTCTAGTGTACTTTTACAACCTCCCATAACTAGGTTAAAATCTGTAGTGAATATAAACATCAATAATTCACCTTTAAGGTGCCTCTCTAAGGTGAATTTAATTGCTTTCCTTTGTCAGTTTAAAGATCTTGTTTTCAAAGGAAAATGAAAACTGACTATCTTCTTTAAGCATAACTATTTTAGAAGTAGACAATGCATTGACCGTACAGATTTGCTAATCTGAAATTCTTCTGCCATCGCATTATAAGATAAGGTGTTCAGACAGAATGGACAATCTTAAACTGGCTTGCATTAGCTTAGAGCTTGTATTTATGATGGATTAAAATTACTATCCACATAGCATAAATGGACAAAATAAGTAAATACAGAAAAGATATTCCTCACCCTATTTCAGTGTTTCATAGCTCTCTCTAGAAATTTATAAGCCAGTGAATTGCATCTGATCTTTGATGAATAGAATGAAGCTTCCTCCATATTTTAGATACACGATGTCCTAATGAAACATATATCACATTTAAGTTATCAAATGGATGCATTTTAGTGATCAACAGTCCTTATGGTCAGGCAAGCTTAGGAACTCTCTAACTGCCATGCTGGCTTAACCAATAGAACTGTTTTTGACTCTGGTCTTATTTGCAATCTGGGGCATCAGAGGTTGTAAATATTAACCACAAAAGAGCTTTTTTCTTTCCTTTAAGTGCCTAACAAGGATATGGACATTTGTCATCTCATTGCTGTACTTCATATGTATGATGTTTAGGTAAATCAAAACTATATTTCCATGACTATTTTTCTAGAATTGGCTCAATTCAAGTATGATTTAAACAAGCCGATGTTGACAAATTTCATCCTTGCTTTCCATAATACCTATCTCATACTTTTACTCTCATTCCAGTATGAACGTCCATTAAATCCCTCAGTTGTTGAGTCCATCTTTTTCCATTCAAGTGGAGACAAAGAGTTATTGATCATGCGTGTGTCAAAGTTAGGACCAACTAAATTCTTGATCGATGAAGGAGAATATATTTTCTTTTGTTGCTGTATCAAGTAAATATATATTTTGTTTCACCCGTTTTAATAATTGTTCTCTTGTATTCTTTGTTGATGCCAAATGGAAAATAAAGAATATCACAAGTTAATATAGTTATTCATAAATTTCTCTATTTAGGTTGTTGTATCCTTATAATAACTGAAAGAGCACTTCATTTGTGCTATTTATACGTGTATATGCTTTCTTCTTGCTTTGCAGTCTGTCAGTATAAACTTATTCTGCAATTTTCAATCCTGGAGCCCATGTTTTTCTTTAATTGGCATTTCGAACAGAGTGAATGGAGTCATGGTTGAAGAAAAGATAGGAATATGCTTTTCATGTTGTCAAATAACTAGCTTTGAGTTTGTTTAGAGTTTGAAGCTATATTTCTTGGGTTCTTAGTTCCTCATTGTATATTGGCAAAGGCTTATATGACGGCTATGAAAAATAGAGTTTGTCTTGTGATGTTTAAACATGAACTCATTAAAGGACAAGTTCAAATCTATGTATTGTTATTTTTATAGAATTTGGATAGTTGATTGTTAGGTGCTATGTAATATCATATATGAAGAAAATATTCCATATCTTGCGTGTGTTGGTAAAACAACTCAGGCGGTACAACATATGCATATATCTGATTGAATATAATGACCAATGTTCTCTTATGTAAATAACAAATGTTAGATCTAGGTTAAAGTTAAATGTGAATGTAACTTAGGTTAGTTAAGTTAAATAAAGTGGAAATATTAATTAAATCATTTGGGTCTTGCCCATGAGTGTGTAATTTCAGTGAGTTACAAGGTGATCGAACTTGCATTAACACTAATACTTGTGTTCAAAATCCCTTGAGTGGGTTTAGATAAGGTTAGGTGCCAATCTTGGGTGATTTTGACAGCACAACAACATCCCTCATAGTGCTGCCGCTTAGTTGAAGGACCTCTGTTAGATAATATTAGCAACATTTCCAAAATAAGTCATTTGGGTGTTAAGACTCAAGAGTCCAGACATTCCTGACTAAGTCAATATACATGGGGATACAGGTGTTAAGCTTGTTGTATGTGATAAGGAGGCTTGTCAGTATTGATGCTAGCATGTAGAGGATCTTTGGTGGATTGACCAGCTTTGGTTTAAATCTAAGAAGTTAGTGGTTAGTGTTTTCTTATGGTTTCCCTGGCTAGGGTTTGGAGAGCTCAACTTGTACCAGCTTTGTGATAAAGTTGTGCTATGTACTTACTTCATCTTTTCTATAAATATGAAGTTTCTGGCTGTCCAAACATTGTGTACTTGAATATTGATCTTAAGCTTATGTTATATTAATATATTCTCAATTGATTTGATTTCAGCACCTCTTCTTCATGCTGATTTGACATAAATATTGCTTAATTGGTTAAGTGATTTAACAGATATTTGGAGGATAAATGAGCAGATTTGCTGCTGTTATAATCTGTTGTAATAAAGTTATTTCAGATTTGTTATATGCTTGAAAAGTGTGCTCTAAGGGCTGTACCTTGTTGGCAATGAAGTTGAATTATTTAATATTTATTCTCATGAGTTTCCAAGTGATTTGGGTTGAATTGAAGAAGTATTAGTTGTTGTAATGGACTATTCTACATTGGCCTTGTTTCCACAAAAACTGGCACCCCTAAAAGTGCAAGCTCTTCACTATGGTGCAGATATGTGCAACTATAGAAGTGTTGCAACTATCTCCTAGACAACAACTTCTCTTTACTTTAGTGACTTGGATGAAGATCCAATCACAAGGGGGGATTTCTTAGGGAAAATAAGTATTCGAAGATTTAATAGTATCTTAGAGTTACTCAGATTGCAAAACATCAACCATGAAGGATGTGAAATGTGCAGTTGTGGAATTTAAAGAAATCACGCAAGTGCTTTTAAGGAAGTTTAGGAAAGTAAAGGCTTGCTCACGAGAACGTTGCATATTGGTTCCATATTTGCAAAGAGAGCTATAATAACCAAATAAAAGTAAATCCTTAGAGTTATTGTAGTTGAATTGCTTTAACCAAATAATGTGAGAAAGTGCAAGAGGAAGTAATATGTATTACGAGTGCTTGAGCTTCCCAATCTGAAATAGAATATTGAAATAAAAGATTGCTTAAACCCTTAAAAATATGTGAAAGTTAAAAGTGGATGAAAGCAATTGATTGCCAATAATTAGATGTAATTCTGGGTTATGCAAGTTAATGACATGAGAATGTTAAGAATCGTCAATAGTGAATTGTTCCCATGTAATCTTTAGTTTTAATATGCAAAATGGAGTGATTATATAACTTCAATAAAATTGATTATGTTGCAACCAACAACGTAATTATACTTTAATTCCTTTAAAAGTTGTGAAATTGAAACAAAAGGAAGTTAAAGCATAAAGGAAAATTTCATGTCAAATCTGAAATAACATCCCCACAAAATGTGGTTTAGTTAACCAATTTTAGCTCTTGTTTGAAAGCTGACTTTGCCAATAGAACAAGGACAAATTACTTGAGACAATTCCAGAATTAACAAGCAATTTGATAGTGGTTTATAACCACAATATATGTATTCTTTAATTTAATTACTTGGTTTATAATGGCACCAAATAATAGCCTATAAATAGATTAAAAGATGGAAATCATCTAGGCTAAAACAATGGAAAACTCTAAAAATAAAAGTTGCCTTCAAATCTGAAATATCAACCATAAATCTGTCCATAAAATGAATAATTTTTTTGTTTTAAACTAGAAAATCAATGAATAAAACAAAAAAGACAGAATTGTATGATATATTTTTACCATGAATTGCAACAAATTAAAGATTGGCTAGCCTTGTGAAAGCAGCTTAAGTTTCTATATATTTTTAGAAGTAGAAAATAAAAGATGAATTTCTTTAAGTGGCTTATGAACTGTGACTAGTGCCTGATTACTTAGTTTGGGCAAATGGGGTCTAAAGGAAAATCAAGGGAAATCGGTGATCAAAGAGTATGATGGCTTGAAAAGCTTAAACCGTAGTCTTTGATAGCCAAACCAATTTAAGCAATCTTTCAAGGGGAATCCAAAAGTTGTGATGTCCAATGACCTTGCATACATAGAGACAATACGACTAACAACTAACATACATCAATTGTATGGTGCATGCTAACTAATAATAACAAATGACAAACATTCTAAGGAAAGGTTAAGAGTTTACCAAACAATTACAACAATTACACAAATTTGGCAACAGGAGATAGCATCCATGATTAGATCACCAAGCAAAAAATCCTCAAATGGAATTACTCAATAAAAACCCATAAGCTTTAATCCAAGAGAACTAAGCAAATAGTAAAAGAGTTTATTCTTTACAAGTTCTAGAAAGTTTACTATGAGGAGTCTCTTATAGAGAAAGAGAGTCTAACTAAGTCCTCAATATAAAAATAATAATCTCTTCATGACATGGTCAAAATATGAAAACCCTATCCACCTCCTCATGATGTAGTAAAAAATATATAAAATAAGTGGTTTGTTATGCCACCTACACAAAATTTTGATGTAATCCTTGTTCCAAAAAGAGAGAGCATCTCCACATGCCAAAAATAGGGGGCGAACCTTCCTTAAGTGGAGATTATGTGGCGCATGTGGACTAGAGAGGCGAGGCACTCCATAAATTGAGTGGTCAAAGAAAAATGATGAGTGCTTCAAGGCGACAGTTTTGACATTGTCAGTTTCCTCAATATTTATTGAGTTTTCTATTATAACCACTTTTTGGAAACCCATGGCCACACCACTTCTAATGTCGTTGAGATAACAAAATTCTAAGGACTCTATCAAAAGATAATTGCTCTCGAAGCCAAGATGCCCTTCCAAAAAAAAGTCCCATAAAAAGTATCAAAAGGTAACACGTGTGCATGGAAATGTGTGTACAAGGAGGGTACTCATCACATGGAGACTATATATCATCAATCTAATCCAATCTATTTGTTAGGGTGTTATCCCTAGAAAGCCGTAATAATGTATAACTTAGGAAAAATACCTTCAAATAATATAAAACATTCACATGAAAAGGTGAGCGAGTGCACTTTCTAATCAACTCAATCACGTTTTGATTAATTATTCGATTAACCTTAGGATTACCATGTTGTGACCATACTTAATCCTGCATTACATGCTTGACCCCTAAGATAGTGTGCATTTCCTAAGTTTGTAAGTCAAGTGAGGGTGATGAAGTGAATGTGGTACCAAGGAGAGGGTGTTCACGAATTGACCTCATAGAAATGTGACTAAGTGTGAGGTCTACCTGTTAGCTTTCAAGAGCAAGGGTTAATGATTTTTCTTCCATGTATACTTTAGAAGGGAGAACGTTTTCTTGAGTTACCTTTTCCTTGCACCTCTTTTTGTGATCCCTTTTTATTTTTATTTTTCTTTTTTAGTTTCTTTGCTTTAGATTTGGCTTTGATTACTTAGGAAATAGGGAACTTGGCTTTTTGCAACTGGGTATTGCTCATACATATAAAATTCATCATTTAGCTACATTTCCCTTAGAGTACTTTGACTCTTTTAACTTTGGGCTAGGCATTTTTACATGGGAATTGTATAGAGACTATGGAATATAACATATGGTAGGTCAATTACAAAAGGGGGACATGATGAAAATGGATGAAAGCGTTAGCGAAATGACATGGCATGAAAAATGGTTAGGTAAAATGTTGTAAATGACGCAAAATGAGTGTCGCAGTTACTTAAATCCCTAGGGATACACTTGATTCACAAGGCTACACAATGACCACACCACAATGCATCCTCAGCTACGAAACAACCATCTAAGATTCATGAGCCATTATAGAGTAACACCATCGACCCCTCATGATCATGTTTGTTGTCGCCCAAAACTGGCACACGTGTGCTGAAGCCCAAAAGGTGAGCGCACCGGCTTGGCGACAACTCTCTCGAGAGAAGCCAATGTCACCACACCCCTCTCTCCTCGCTTCAGGTTGGCTCTTCTCCAACTCTAGGGGGGTTTCCCTAAAGTAGGATCACTAAGGCAAATGCAACGAAGGAAAATGTGATCTGAAGAGGCTGC
This sequence comes from Pseudotsuga menziesii, assembly GCA_001517045.1. Classification (NCBI taxonomy): domain Eukaryota; kingdom Viridiplantae; phylum Streptophyta; class Pinopsida; order Pinales; family Pinaceae; genus Pseudotsuga; species Pseudotsuga menziesii. The sequence goes on along the minus strand of LPNX011041025.1, from coordinate 28,622 downwards.
CTTAGAGAAACATTTGTAACAAAAAGGAAAATGTATTGAATGATGGGAAGGAAGGGAGGATAAGTCCTTGAGGGAAGACTGGTGTCAGTATTAGAAGGGAGGATGGAGTCAAAAGGGGGCTCAGGGAGGCCTTGCGGTTCACAGAAGTGAGACTATGCTAGTACGTTCCATAATCAAAGGAAAGGAGAATGTAAGTATAACTGGCTACTGTTCATTACTCCTAAGACCTTCAAAGACATAACGTCGACAAACAAGTTGACAAATACAAATGATTGCCCAATGGGCTAGATTATAGCCTTCTATGCTAAGTTTAGTCTACAACTTATGAAAAACAAAGAACTATGACAAAGATGCCCAATATATCCAAGAACCCAACATAATTTTTCTTTATTCAGTTATGGGGAAAAATCTTCCCAAACAATTTCCTTCTTTACAAATGAAAGAGCTATGCCCTTCATAGGCCCCAAAAAAGCATTTCTCACTTTTATTTAAAAAAATTAAACATTATAAAGTAATAAATGAGATAAAAGGCTAAGTCCCATATTCTTTCAATCTACATCTAAGAGGACTACCACTTAATTAAAAGTGGACCATCCCTTTAACAAAAGACCCCACTTTATTAAAACACCTTTATCCTTGATTTAGAAGTGGAGACCCACTTTTAATTTAGCTAACCTGCTGCACTCCCAATCGTTGATTGCCAACGAAACCATTAACCCCATCATTGAGAGCCGACTTTTCCTTGAGGTGAAACAACTGCAAAACACTCGTGCTTCCACGACTCGACTGCGAAAAGAAAGGCCACCCGAATTGCTGTTGTAGTCGGCTGCCAGTGTGTGGGTTTGGTCCATGAATCGACTGTCAATGAGAATCTCGAGCTCATTCTAGCCACTTTAGCACTCCCAAATGGCTCACTGATCAATCAGCCCCCCAAAAAATATGCAAAAGAAAATCAGATCGACTGTTAAATGATGGATTCGAGCTAGAGATTCCGATTTCTAAAACTCACACAACTGCAAGCTAATTGGTAGTTTGTGTAGTACCAGATTAACTCAGAACCAACTGCCTTGCCATCAAATAACCGAGATTTTGGTTGGGATGCCATTGCGACGACTCATTAAACGTCGATGATCCACAAACTTTGATTCCCGAGCTGATGTGGAGTATCAGTTATATCTGAAGTTGTTTAAATCGACAGTGCAAGAACGTTGGTGTGGACTCAACGATTTTGACTACCATGAGTGAATGAATCAACGTTCAACAGCTACTCCAGAAACCTCACGTGGCCATCAACATGTCTGCGAGTAATTTCCGTGACATTTTTGCTTTGGAGTAGACAGTGAGAAAAATGATATGATTCAGAAAACACGGTCCAAGACAGCTGAAGGTTGCGATTGATGATTTTGCCAAAGGAATCCCGACCCAAATCTGCATGATAAATGTCAGGTGTGGCAGTAACCCATTCACCACTAAGCTTGATTCTAGATGCGAATTTCCCTGTGCATTTCCCCTCTCGAATACCTTTCTCCAACATATCTTTCTTCTTTGTCTTGAATCGCATACCCCCAAATGCACGTGAGACAAATATGTCTCCACAAATTCGACCATTGGTGACCCAACCTTCAATATCTTTCGGCATGTCTATATAAAAAAGAAGCTTATCGACGATATCTTGGGCACTTTGGTTCGATGAATTCTGGATCTGCGTTAACTGTTCCTTTGCTCATCTGTATGAGATCCCAAATGATGGCATTTTTTTAACTCCCAGGTGTCTTGTGCAAAAATCTGTTTTCCCAGAATTTGTTGTACCTTTTTCTTTACCACAAACAGGCTTGGACATTATGCGGTAAGGCCCATTCGTAATTTCCTGCTACGATACCCGTTCATAATTTCCTGCTGCGATATTCTTTCCATCCTTTCTGAATAGAGAGAAACTGCTTTAGTGAGATGTATTTTTACGACACTCTTGTACTCCTCAGGATGATGCCGATAATGACCAACATGAGGGGAACTCTTCCATGAAACTAGCTTCACATCTCCCCCAAGTTCACGTAAATGAGAATCTAAGTCACCTGACACGGGGACACAGGACACAAAGGACACGGGGATTCGAGTGTCCGACACGGTGCACGGTGACCCCCGGAATCAGGACACGTAGGACATGTTATATATATATATATATATATATTTAAATATTATATATATTAAAAATATAGACATATAGATCCGAATTTTAACAAATATTCAATAGAAATCAAAATCAATGCACATTTAACATTAGTAATTACACATTTAAATCGTTCAAATCTTCTTCACCTGCACACCAAACACACTTTAGAACCCTCTCCACACTTGCAAATGATAAAAAGAGAGTGAAAATTTTGATTTAAAGCAATTCTGGGCGTTTTTTTAGTGGAAAACGTGTCCTGTTTTCCAGACACGCACTGACAGTCCGCGGACACGCGTGTCCGAAAATAGGACACACTGCAAAGACGTGTCGGACACGTTTTGTCAGCGTGTCCGTGTCCGACACGCGGACACGGGACACGCAGGCCCTTTTGGACGAATCCGGTTTCATAGGAGAATCATAATTGCAAATTGTCTCAAAAGGAGCAAGATCATCATCCTCTGAGCACAACAAGAGGATTGGGCCCATGTTCACCGACGAATACAATATCTACCAATATTCTGCACGCTCTGCTTCAAATTTGCTGAGAAAGAGAGCATCCAAAACCCAAGATGTAGCCCGAGCTCCCCATCTAAGCACTCTTGGTGGATGGCTTAGCTTCAAAATGGTAGGGTGAACTACAAAATTAGTACCCATTTCACTAATGAAGTCTACAGGGCATGAATCATATATCTGGCCTGTTGTACATTCTTTGATCAACTTGTACCACCCCTTCTGAATCAAGTTTCTGCTCTTGACACTTTTCTTGAAGTATCCAAACTTGGCCACCAACTGAAAGCAGATCATAGAAATTGACGAGCATTTGCACATGGGATTCCACAAGCAGCTAAACTACAATGAAACTCTAGCACAATTGTCAACTCGTTGTCAACTCAGCAGGTGATGCTCCTCACTTTTGACAAATTGTAAAAAAATTTGCAAAATTTGGATTCTCATCAGGCTCTACAAGCTCAACAGTTGAGTTTAAAAATTCTACCTCGCATGGAAGATTAATTGTTCTTTCCATGAATTGTGCATATCATCATCAAGGAACCTGTAAGCAACACAAGTGTTCTATGGCCCACTGATGCAAACTTTTTCTAGATAGATCTAGGTCTCAAATGCAGTTGTACTCCTGTTGTTTTCCATTTTTGATAAATGGCAACGTCAACACCCTTGCTGTACAAAACAAGTTGGCCACTAAAATCTGACAGCGATCTGTTTCCAGCCGCTGAAAAAATTGTGGAAACCCCTGACATGAAAAGGAGGTAACAATGTCCACACATAAGAAAGCATTTACTATGGGTCAACTAGATAGCATATATCATAACATTGGTGCGAACCAAATGTCCCCATCGATTTCTGGCATGTAACATGGTGATTTGAGTAAGTTGAAAGTGTTTGGCAAATATCCATGGGTAAACCATATATCTCATTTGTGGAGTTGTTGGATGTGATGGGATATCACATAGGCATCGATCATTAGGTCACCCCTACATGTCAGGGGGTACTAACAATGGCTCCAACTTTGGGACATGGTCTCAGTGGTAGAGTGCAAGAGAATGTCAAAAATCTCTGGTACTCAAAGCTCTGTGGAATAATAAAGACGAACAATTCTTGCTCATAGAAGATCTCATTTATCACTTGGACTTGTTAATACTCTTTGTTGCTAGGGTATGCATACCCATGGGTAGGTGTGCATGTCCTTGCCTCAAGTATAGGTACTTGTGTCCTTGAAATGACGTCAGGTTGTTATGGGGTGTCCCTTGAAGAACTTGTGACGAGACCTATACATTGTACCCTCAAATTCGGGGATGAGGTGCCCATTGGGGATGTCGTAACCCATAAATGGAGATGCCTAAGGGGATGGAAGACTGAAGTTATATTAATATAATCAATAACATAAAATATTATGTCCTGTTATCCACTAAGTTGTACTTAGGTGGATTTCCAGTGAACCGCCGAGGTTGTAGACAAGTTCCTTGTTCATTATCAGTGCTCAAAAGTTCAGAAGACTTTTCAGGGCCAATTTTGGTCCCTTTTTAAATTTCTGCATGTTCATACCCTACGGGGAAATTGTAATAAGTTGATGTAGCATGATGAATTTTTGTAAAAGGCTTGGCCAACTTAGACTTAGCTATCAATGCGGTACTCTAAGGTGTTTTTTTCCTTGTTAATTATATGTTGCTTGTCAGTGACATAAATTTTGAGTTTTTCACTCAAAATTCCAAAGCTGGAGTATTTGCCTTGGTGGTTAGACCTTAGGAGGTTATTAAAGTCTATGTGTCTATGTACATTACCATGCTAGTCCATTTTTTGAGTTATATGAACATTGCACTAGGTCCTCTATAGGTTTTTTTTAATTTAAGAGAAAAATAATTTTCCTTATAACTTAGGCTATTTTTTAATAGTTTAATTGGGAAATTTCAAAGTGTCATAAAAGTGTGGCTAGGGGGCCAAATTTTCCATGGGGGTGCTCATTTTCAATCTCAGAGCACCCTCTTTACCCAAAACCCACTTTTCCTAAGTTTTAAGTGATTATTTATCACTTAAGTGAAATTATCTCCAAAAAAGCAAAAAAATGAATAAAAAAATAGAAAAAAGAGAAATTATGGAGAAAAAACACAACCCTAAATTAGTGGGAACTTGTCCCAGACATGTTCCAGTTCAACGAAGGATGATGTTGGGGCTAATTGGAGAGCAAATCAAGATCAAATCAAGCCAATTCCAATCAAATCCATGAGGGGGCAAATTTTTCCTTAGAGGGGCACATTTATCCTTGATAAATCTCACTTCTTGTTGTATATGTGTCATAAAAAGAGGCGGGGGTGACCTACCTTGTGAGAGGTGGCGCCTACCACCTCTAGTTCATTCTAATTCACCCCCAATCATCTCAAAAAGTTCCAACACTTGGTAAATTCGCCCCCCTTGGCATTTGCTCTCATTTTTCCTATTTAAGCAAGCTCTTGCTCTCACTTTTCTCAAGGTTAGAGGACTGAAGGAATGCCCAAGTGTTATATTGTAGTTTTAATACTCTTTGGAATAATAGAAACGATTTGGAGGTCTCATGTGGTGTATGGCTCAAGTGTATGGATGAACATTGGATAATTCATAAGGTAATTTGTATTGTTTATATTTGTTGTGGGCCTACATGGAGAGGTAATCTTTGTAGGATAAGAAATTTCTTGTTTGATTATTCTTATTGATTAGTTGCATTAGATCTCTTAGATGTATATGTTATTTTTGTTTAAATGCATGTTTTCCGGGTTTCTTTTGTAGTTAACACCCTTGCGTTTAACCATATATTTGTGCAAGAATTTATAAGTTGATGTAGGTATCTAGGCTTTAACGTTTGGTTGATCTTGTTTTACTCCAATTTTCAAGCACTTCCAAGGAGCATAGTCTCTCCACTTTCCACCAACAAAATCCACAGTTCAAAGGATTCCCAAACTTGGAAGCACTCTTTCTATTTCTCTTTCCTTCACTTTTTATTTAAAACTTTTCTTGGTTACCAGTTACTAATTTAGCTTATATTTTAAAGATCTATTTTGTTTCAAAGTTTAAATCATTTCTAGATCTAGATTATAAGTTAGCCTGCATAGATCTAAAAGTTGCATAAAGTTTTATTATTTCAAATTAGATCTAGCTTCGGAGTTTAGTTTTTTATAAGCCCTTTTACAAGTAATGCTTAAGCTTGTTTATAAAGTAGTTTCCTTTGAGCTTAAAGTTTAAATCTAGTATATAATGTGCTTGATTGGCTGCCCTTTATAAGCTGTCCTAGATCCTAAAGGAAGTTGGTCTTACAAGCCAACTTCCCTTAGTTACTGCTTTTCTAGATCTAGCTTTAACATAGTTTTTATTTAACAATTTTTGTAGTTTGTCCGAATCACTTTTAAAGTGATTTTTTACATTTAACACTAATTTCTTCCTTGTTTTTTTTCACTTTAATAGCAGTTTTTGAGGCTTTTCAGGCGTGATTTTGGTATATACAAGTGATTTAAGGCTACCTTGTAGCCTCATTTTCCCTCCTTTACCTTTCCAACAAATTGTAACCTCTTTCCTCCTATCTTATAAGGAGAAAGATGGTTTATTTAAGCATTGTAAATATCATAATAAAGAGATCAAGTGGGCAACCAAGTGCCAACACCCCATCCCCTCCTGGGGGGATTTGCATTTGTCTTTTCATGCTGTGAATTTTTTTAACCTTTTTACTCTATTTTGTAACGCAATCACACACTCCGCCTCAAACAGGCTGTATAGTTTCTAAAGTAGTTTCAGAGTTTAATTTAATGTTTTCCCCTTTTTTCAAGTAAAGTAACGAAGACTAACCCAACCTTGCTCTCCCGAGTACAACCTTCAAGCTTGAAAGAGACTCTTGGTTGTAGTAATTAGTCTCATCATTTTTTTAAAACTTTTTTAGCTTTCACAATTCTCAATTGGATAAACAATCCACCCCTTCTGTGTATGCTCTTGCTCATCGCAGGTTCGCCCTGAGCTTTGGGATAACTAAAAGCGGAAGTGCACTTTATAATTCTCCACATTTAACTAAACAACTCACCTTAATAAAATCAATCGCCCACAAAACATAACAAAAATCCGGTGTTTTCGAGATTCACTATTTGTGGAAAAATTTTGCGAGGGGCTCTGTCAGGATACACCCTCGTTTGGTGTAGTGTTGGACACACCCCCGTGACTCCATCTAGCCTACACATCCTTGTACGAAGCCACATTAGTTGAAATCCAGACATATTCCCAAGTACCTCACAGTATATTGGGAATTCCCTTTTCCCCTAATCCACTCATCTTTTAATAAATAAAACTGACCAAGATACACTTGCACAACATTTCTCTTTACAACATTATTTGACTCCACGACACTGGTCTACAATCTTTACTTTTTGCATAAATTGATCAATGTGTTGTGAATATTTTAAATTTCATATGCTATCGAAGTTGTCTAAATCATTGCAAGACTTGTCTCAATATTTCATTTTCAAACTCCTAGACTAATTTCAACTTTTCTTTCTTAGCTTAAAAGCCTTAGATTCTTTTCATAGGGACCACCCCCCTTGGCTTCACTAGGAGTTGGCCTAGACGGAGGAGTTGATTGTTGAGTGATAGTGTCTCAACTCGAGACTTGCCCCCAAGGACGCACCCAATGGCTTGAAGATTTATGCGACACAAACGCTAATTCCCCCCAGGTGCATGAAAGGCGGCAACATGTCCATGACACCATGAGTTCAAACTTCACTGTAATTCTACATTCAAAATTTTCCTTATGGCATTTCCAAACATGAAAAAGAAAGTTCAAAACAATAAACATTGAATAATGAACAAGATAGTTGATTTGGCTTCCTTAGATCAATGTCATCAGCATCCTCAGGATCAATGTCATCTACATCACTAAGGTCCTTTGCCATGCCATTGCTGGAGTAGTGAGCATAGAGCACTAGCAGTGAAAAAATGGAGTGCTGTGTGAGTTTAGGAAAGGGGCAAGGGCCCACAGAACATGTGCTTTAGTGTTTTGATTTTTAATTTTTAAAATTTTTAACTTCGAACATTGCAAATCGACCCCCTTGGTCGACGAGCTAAGGTAAATTACTAAACAACCGTATTGCCCGCTTACCCAAACACACGGTATGGCGTATTGAAACCCATGCAAGAACCATGTTTTCATAAACGAAGTACCCGGTACTTGAGGTTGGATTTGGGCATGGCTGGGAACTTACCATTGAAGTACTTGGTACTAGTTCGTGTACTCGACCCCTTGGTACGGGTACCCATGCAACACAACTCAATATCCAATATGGAATGTGAAGAGGACACAAGTAACAAAGGTTGGAGGGGGAACATCATTGATAAAATGAAACTATGTGATGCTAAATGGAATGACAAATATTTTTCGGGTTAATGCCCATTTTATGAATATTCCAAAGAAGTGTGTTGAAATTTATACCAGAGATGTGGAGTATTCCACTAGACTCCCTAGTGAACAAAGGGAGCAACAAAGGGCTGATGGTAGGTAAGCAAGTCAATCTCATGACCATATCATGATGTTAGTGACAATTGTGAGTCTAATGAGGAAGCATTTCCATATGATGATGAAGTTCGTTTTGGTGATGAGAATGTGCTATCTAAAGCATAAAAAAAAATACAACTTCATCACACAAGAGGCATATAGCTGGTGGAATTTGTGACATGTTTGATGTGAAGGGAAGGGAAGGTGTTAATCTTGCATTAGTAAGATTTTTTCTTGCATGTGGCATCCATTTCAATGTAGTCGTTCACCCTATTTTGAGCAAATGGTTCGTGCCATCAATCATGGACCTGCAGGGTATAAGGCACTTGGTTATGAGAAGTTGTGAACTGTGTTGGTGGACAAGGAGAAAGCATGTCTTGAGAAGGCAATGGCACCATTGAAGGCATATTGGAGTGTAGATGGATGCTCCATTGTCATGGATGATTGGACTGATTGTTGAAATCGTCTGTTGATAAACATTATTATTTCTTTCATATTCAGTCCATATTTTCTAAAGGCCATTGATTGTTCCGGTTAAGAAAATAAAACTATGTTCTTTAAAGACCGGTTATGTGATGCCATTGCAGAGGTGGGGCCATCAAATGTTTTTCAAGTTGTTACCGATGCAGCCTCAATGTGCAAAGGAATGTGGATGATGCTCCAAAAGGAGTACATGTAAGTGACAAGTCTGATTTAAAAAAAAATTAAATTCAAATGAATTACAATTCTGATTTTTAATTACAAGTCTGATTTTGTTTTTTAATATTTATTCAATGTTTAGAAATTAGAAATCTAATTTTTTTTCATAGTAACTTAGCATATTTTTGGACACAATGCATTATTTGAATAATGCGTTGAAATGCATTTGGAAAATTGGTTGGGTGTGGGTGCTAATTGAAAATGGGTGCAAAATTTAGACGTTCATATGCAACCACAACCATTCACAAGCCATTTACTACAGGCATGCCAAAATTGAGCTACTTAAACCAGTTGATACCAGATTTGCAACTTACTACATTCTGCTTAGGTGGCTTGTGGAGATGAAGGGGGATTTAGCTGCCACAGTTATCATTTATATGCAGGGCCAATGGAAGGAATCTAGTTTAGATGCTACTATGGAAGTGAAGCAAGTGATTTTGGATGATCACTTTTGGGTTGAGGTCAAATTTGTTGTGGAATTTGTAGAGCCAATATGTGATATGCTTTGTTATGTATACACAAATAGTTTGTGTTTAAGTGGGATTTATGAAAACATGGACTCAATGTGTGAGACGATTTGATCCATCATAGAGAGGAAAGATTTAAATCTATGGCCACAATTAAAAACATTCATACATGGATGATGCAGTAAATTGAACACCCTCTTCATATGGTAGCCTATGCAATTAATCCGAATGGTACGATCCCTTGATAGGAAGGAGGCCTCCCTCCCAAGATAGAGAGTTGGCGAAAGGGTTTATGATTGTTAAATTTTTTTTATGGTTCTATCGAAGAAGTCCTTGAGATACCATCTCAATTTTCCCAATTTTCACATGGGCAAGGTGTCTTTGGTGGAGGCTTCCTTCCGAAGATAAAGAGGTGGTCAAAGGGTTTATGATTGTGTTAAAAAATGTATGGATCTATTGAAGAGGCCTTCAAGATGCAATCTTAATTTGCCTAATTTTCACATGGGCACCGAGGTGTCTTCAGTTCACATGCTTCTAAGATGGATAGGCACAAGAAAAAGGATTTGATTGATTGGTGGTGGCTTCATGGTGTTGAAGCTATTGAGTTGCAAAAATTTTCCATACGATTACATGGGTAGTTATCTAGTTCGTAATTTTGTGAGAGGAATCAGAGCACTTACAGTTTCATCCATTCAATGAAGAGAAACCGATTGGGATCAAATAAGGAAGAGAACTTAGTATACAATCGTAGCACACTTCATCTCATATTTTAGAAAGACCCATGGTACAGGGAGGGTCCTTTCAAGAGATGGGACCAATACATAGATGATCCCATATGTGTGGACGAGGAGATAGATCTTGACGACCTTGTCGAGATATCTCAAGTTGTTATGGATGAGGAGGAGTCTCCACATGAGAGTGATTCTTACCTATATAGCTTGTTAACTAAGGACCTTAGTGATGTTGATGATAGTGATGATGTAGATGTAGTTGGTCTAACAAACATGGCTTGAGGAAGCCAAATCGACTATATTGTTTATTGTTCAATATTTTTTGAATTTTCTATTTCATAATTAGAAATGCCATTAGGCAAATTTTGGATGCATTATGACAATGGACATATATCACAATTCATATGAATATTAATATCAATGGACCTAAGCAGAATGTGCATGTTTTTGTTAGTATGTTAGTGTGTCTTTGGACGCAAGTACTTTGGCGAGGGAAGATGATCCGCCTGGTATATAAAAATTAAACCAAATGCAAAAAAACCATATATATACATTTATAAAGCAAGCAAAAGCATAAAGTAAACCTATAAAAAGCAATGCACACAATCAAAAGGCATGTGAAAATTCAATCTAATGCTCATGCTAAAGAGCTTATTCACTTTCCTATCTACGTACTTTAGCATATGAACAAGAGCATGCTAGGTAAAGGCATATGAAAGATCCGGTGCAGGGCGCCTCTCGTTTGTCAGATCCCTTCCCAACCCTAGCTGAGCAGTCAGAGATCTATCCAGAGTTTCTTTCCTTCAACCTTGAATTTTAGGAGTATCCCTACCTCCTACATTACCCCTAGGATCATAGAACGAGACTTGGTCACTCTAGATGACTCTGATAGTGATAGCGAGCCAGTGCCTCCATCATAGTCGGTTATTAGACTCGAACGTTCTTGACTTTATCGCCCTCATTTCTTGTCTTCTCCTATATCACCGTGCCTTATCACGACTTTATACATGTCTATGAGAATGTCTCACTGCTTGTATCTTTCTTTCTTTATTTTATCCTATATTAGGTTTAGCTTCAAGCCTCGAACATTATCTAGGAGTTGCGTTTGCACTCCCACATTATACTCATACTGATTGTTTCCTTTTAGTCCCAGTGACCTACCTTTATGGTCATTCATTGGAAATTAATAAAATTATCTTATCTTATCAAAACTTTGTCAAGAATGACAAGTCTTTCCATTGATCTTTTCATCCAAGATTGGATAGGGCTTGTATAAAAGTTTTCATAATGGGGCTGTCCCATGTAATTTCCAGTAGCTAAATGAGAATTACTAGTTGAAAAACTTATGCAAATTCCATAAATTTAGATGGGGAGGGAGGTTGAAATTCCTTTTTAAAACATTGATGCCCCATAACATTTCCAGCCTTAACAACATGATCATTTCTTGGTTTTTGATTCATTAATTCATCATTCAATAAACGACTTGAAGGCTGGAAAATTTCCCGAGTTTTTCACTTTATCAAACACCCTTGAAAAATGAGGGAAATCAATAAGATAAGATGAAAAGAATGGTTGGAAATGATCCCTAGAATGCAACTCTAAACTTTCTCTTGGAGAGGGCAAGCAAGGATGCTCAAAACTTGCAATAATACCATCATCTTTCTGCCACAAACCAGATCTAATCGTTGGAGAGTATGGCTGGAAATTACTATCCAAATCTTCCCTATAAGAGGGAAACGAATGCTGCCCCTTATCTATATCAAAACCCTCTCATGTTGCTCTAAATTTGCAATACAAGAAGATATACATGGATGGAAATGATCATGGCAAATATCCTAAAAAAATTGTGTTGTCCAAACAGTTCAAAATTAACACTCTTAACACTATAAGTATCATAGATAGGATCCCCTAAAGATCTCCAACAATCTCTACCAAAACTATGATCTACTTCTAGAAGATGTTCATCAATCATATACGATTTTTGGTCATCATGATCATGCAAAGAAGAAATACATTCTTGAACACATGATCACCCAAGGGTTTGGCTTCATTGTTTCTTTTCTCAAAATCATCACAAGATATTCTAAGAATCTCAAATTTTTGAGAAGAAAAAGTCACCAAATCCTCATCTTTATGATGACTTGAACAAGAGGAACAAAAGTCTAGGTGTTCAACACAAATACCTTCAAGGGCTTCTTCTTGCAAATGCTCTTTTTCAAGAACAAGGGGCTTCTTCTACATGCTTGGGTTCCTTTTTATGTTTTTTTTCAAGGATAAGTACATACTTATGAAATATGTTATGCAATTCATTCATAAGTTCTTCTTGGGGTTAATTTGCTTGTTTTGGTGTTGTATCTAGATGCCTAATTTTTTATAGGTTCATAGAAGCTCATTGTAAAGTGCAAGGAAGATGTGGTAGTTGAATTTGAGATGAAGGACATTGTCATGATGCATTACTTCTTGGGGTTGGAGGTTTTAGAGAGACCAAGGGAGATTTCCCTTAGGCAAGGTAAGTATGTAGTTGAGATCTTGAAAAGGATTCAGATGGAGGACTGCAAACCAGTGGCCACACCTACGATCACTAATTTGAAAAAAGTAACAACTTCAAATTCAAATATGGTGGATCCCACATTATATAGGCAATTGATATGTTCCTTGATGTATTTGGTCAACACTAGTCTAGATATATGTTTGCAGTGAATATCTTTAGTCGATTAACAGTGGAGCTGAGGCAAGAGCATTGGGTAGCAACAAAACATGTGTTCGGATGCTTGAGGGGCATGGTGGAGTATCATTTGAGATATTTAGAGATGGGGAAGTAGAGTTGTAGGGGTATATAGACTCAGATTGGGCAGGTAGTGCATCAGATAGGAAGAGCACCTCAGGGTGATGCTTTAGATTAGGATTAGCGATAATATTTTGGTTCACTAGGAAGTAGACTTTCGTGGTGTTGCCCCCTTACATGCACCTGGGGAGAATTAGCGCAACATAAACCTTCAAGCTGCTAAGTGTGTCCTTGGGGGAAAGTCTCAAGTCAGGTGTTGTCACCTGATCCTGACTCCTTCGTTTAGGAAAACTCCTAACAAAGCCAAGGGGGGTAGTCCCTAGAAAAGAGTTGCTAAGGCTCTTATTAGTTATTAGTTGTGGATGGGATTGTTTTTAGGAGTTTTTAAGTGATTGACTTAAACAAGCTACTGCAATTTATAGTTTAGTTCGACAACATAAAAAGATATGGCATTCATAAAATGAGATGACTGAAAATAGAAATAAGGATACAAATTAAACCAGTGCCAAAATGGAGTCAAAGTAAATAAGTGTTGCTAAAAAAGAGAAATGTTTTGCAGTGTACTTGGTTAGTTTTAACTTATCCAATGATGAGCGAATTAAGGGGAAAAGGGGATTCCCAATATACCGCGAGGTACTGGGAATATGTCTGGATTCTGAGAAGAGTGGCTTCACATGGGAAAATGTGGGCTAGATGGAGTCGTGGGGGGGTGTTCAACACTACACCAACAAGGATGTAGCCTAACAGGACCCCACGATCGCTTTCTAGTTGTTCCCGCTTTCTCTGAAGAATTTGCCCACTATTTCTTTGGCTTGTTACGCTGGATTTTCATAATGTTTTGGGGAAGTTGCTTTTATTAATATGAGTTGCTTGGTTAGATGTGAGAAATCAAGTAGTGTGCATTCCTGCTTTTGATTATCCCAAAGCTCAGGGTGAACCTGCAATAAGCAAGAGCATACACTGGAATGGCCAATTGTTTATTCCAAATTGATACTGTAAAGTGAAAAAAGGAAAAACTGGTGAGACTAATTACTACAACAAAGAGTCTCTTTCAGGCCTGAAGGCCGTACTCGGGAGAGGAAGGTTGGATTAGTGTTCGTTACTTCGTCCAAAAATGGAAGAAAGAAACCTAAAATTAACTAAGCAAAGAATACAACTTGTGAAGGCGGATTGTGTGCATGTGTTGTCAAAACAAGACATTAGAAAAAGGCAAACCATGAAAAGACACTGTGAGTCCCCCTAAGGGGAATGGAGCATGGGTGCTGTGTAGCTCACTTGCTTTTGACTGATTTTTGTTACAATCTTTTTTGGAAAGAGGCGACCTTTTGATCCTTAAACATGGATTAAAAGGCTTACAATTGTTCCTGGGAAGAAAAGGAAAGAGGAAGAGGGTTTTATGTTAGATCCCTTATAGCTCAACTCTTCAAAATCCTTCCGATCTTCCAACTTTCTTGTACGTAGACCGCAAAAAACCAATAAACTAAATCATGTAAAAGTTAATGGGTTAGTGCAAAAAATATACATAAAGTACAACCTTCATATTATTTAAAGAGATTTCAAAAAATGATGTGTTCGTTAAGTACTAAAGGAATCAATCTAGATCTAAGCTTAGAATTAACTTTAAGGTGGTTTAGATCTAGTAACTATGCATAGCAAGAAAGATATGAAATAAAACTTTGCAGATCTAACTATTTGCTAAGCATAAATAGAACCAAGTAATGGATAAGAAAGTTTGATTTTAAAAGAGAGAAAGAGGGGAAAAGAAGCAATAGCTCGAGTTTGAACTTCGTAGAAAAACTTGGAGATTCCCGTAGGAGCAAAATGACATTAGATCCAAAGTAAAGGTGTTGAAAGGGAAAGAAAATGCAACCAAGCTCACTTTCCTCTTTCAAACTAGTGATCTGCACAACTTAAAACATCTTACACAAGCGAGATTAAAACTACTATATCTCTATTAAAAGAAACTAAGAGAGCATTAGTACAACCGAATACGTCTTGGTACTCCTATATCTCTGAAAACGAAATATAAATAAACAAGTCAAAACTATGAATGTTTAGCCTACGCATAGTGGAAAAAATCTCCGAAAAATCGTCGATGTCCCAAAAAATTGTGATTTTTTCTGGCTGCCGACTTTTCAAAAAATTGGACATCGGCAAAAATCAGGAAAGATTGGGACATATCAGGAAAAATCGACAAATAGGGGAAAAAATCGGTAAGCAAATTTTGACCTTATTAAAGTACAAAATTTGCATTTTTTAATGCTTGCTGCGGTTTGCTGATTTTTGCCGAGAAGATATTTTTTGGACCCTCGTCGATTTTTTGCCGATGTCGATTTTTTCCACTATGATCCTACGTGCACTGGAAAGGCCTTCCAAGCTAGATAAGCTACAAACTTAATGCAAAATTGAAAGAAGCAGGCAAGATATCACCTAGCGGCAACACAGCATTCACAGAAGATTATTGCACTAGATGGATCTACAAAGTATTCAAATTTTATTCAAAAGATAGAAACATTATAGAGTACAAGAGAATAACCAGCCTTTCGATCCTCAGACCCCCCTCGGCTACGTTAGGAGTGGACTAAATGGAGGAGTCAAGATCAGGTGACAACACCTGACTCGAGACCTTGTCCCCAAGGACACACTTAGGAGTTTGAAGATTTATGATGCGCTAATCCCCCCCAGGTGCGTGTAAGGCGACAGTGTTTTTTGGCGCCGTTGCCGATGATAAATCTTTTTATTCCTAGGTTACGACTTTTTCTTTATTTTTTGTTTTTGCTTTGTTTGATGAATGTTTAGATTAGTTCTTTATTTTTGATCTAGCGAGTCAAACCTTTTTTTTTAATCTGTTACAAAGAAAAGCAAAAAACTATGTTTTGTGAGAATTTTTTTCTCACATGGCAACTCCATTGAAGGGATAAAACCCTTGTTTCTCATATAAATTGTTGAGATTGATTGTGTGTAGATGGGCCTATTTGACTAAGTAAAATATTCAAAGTTCATTATTTGACATCTCCTCTAGTTCAGTACAAGTTATTTTCTATGGTTATATCAAGTGCATTCTTCTGATGGCCAATATGTATGATGAAAGGAAAAAGTGTGGTGCTAAATTAGCCAATAGGTTCCATCCCATTGATTGTTTAGGCATTTTGGGTTTTCCCAATGATGATTTTGACTCAAGTGATGTATTTGAAATTTTGAATATACCCAAGATTTTCATGGAAATGGTGATTCATCCATCCTACATATCACATCTGTCATCGATGTTTTGGTTAAAGCTAGCATTTATCATGAGGATGCATGATGGAAATATTTGCTTGCACTTTGGATGGTGATGCATATCAATGGTTCTTTGAAGAGATTTCTAGTAAAAGTATTACTTCCCTTTTACACTTCTTTGAGATCTTTCTTAAACAGTGGTATGAAGATGATGGTGATATAAAAAAGTTTATGGCTATGCTTCCCATTTAAGAGCTTCATGGAATATCTTTGATTGAAGACATTGTTGAAGACCCTCCCCATGTTACATTAACAAACAATATTGAAGACATGGAGTGTTGTCATGATTACTGCAGTGATGATGATCACATATGTATTCCAAACTTACCTTAAAAAGAAACCATTACATATCCTTATAAAGAAACCTACGATAAAGTCAGTGTGGTGTATGATCACACTCTATCGTATGGTGATGAAGGTTTGGAAAGCTTTACTCCTTGTAATATATTTGAAACCAAAACTATCAAGGAGGATTGTTATGAGCCTGAGGTGGACAGGTATAGCCAAGGACATGATGCAATTAAAGAAGACTCTCTCAGATCTGACATAGATGGGGATGATGACTATTGGACTTTTATTGAAAATCCAACCTATGATACTGTTGAAAATCTTTTTGAGAATCCCATCTATGATATCTCCAACGAGGGGAGTGTCTATTTAGCGATTTGTGGAAGTCTGATCTATGATACATCCAGCAGGGGGAGTGTTTATTCTGAGACTTATAAAATTTGTAAGAAAGAACAATCAGAGTTTTCATCTGATATGTCAGAGTTGTATTTGAGTATCTGTAATGAGGACTTGGAGAAGCAGTGCAGTGAAGAGTCAGATTGGGTGCAACTAGTTGAAGATTTTTCTCGGCCATCATCTTTGCATACAAATGTTCCTTATGATTTGGAGCAGTTTGTGGCTTACACCCAGAGTTATCACCAGATAAGCTCTTTCGATGAGCATGATGATATGCATCATCATGCGACTTTGTACATTAGTCCTATCCAATCTTGGATATAAGAAGCCTGCAAGAGGTCTTGCTAGTTGTGGAACCAGTTGAGCGAAGTTTTACATACCTGTGATTTCCCATCGAGCTCTTCCATCTTGAATATTCACGCAGGTTTGCATTTTCTGAAAACCGTGTCCTTACTTTGTCTAGTAACCAAAGACAAGGCAAATTTTTTTTATATTAATAAAATGCTTAGGTGGCTACATTGGATTTTCGATTACACCTAACATTTTATGTTATGCTTAGAGTAGGAAAATAAGCTCCTTAAAGTGAGCATTTACTTTTCGCATTTTCCTTCTATACTTAGGAATAAATAAATTTTAGTTAAATTATGTCATTCCTTTAAATAAAGCAACTTTTGGATTATTGGCTATTTTTCATAAAACTTGTGCTACTGAGGTTTTCTTGTCACGCTGAGATGTTTTTACAGATTATAAGAAGCTGGAGATTCGGGTGTTCTCGTATGCTCTCCTTGCCTAAGAGACTAGATCGAGCACACGCCCTGCAGTTGGAGCTAGATGTTATCCACTAATTTTGCACTTAGTGAATTTTTGGTAAGCTGCATAAGTCATGAACAAATCAGTTGTTCATTGTCAGTGCGCGAAAGGTTCCATGGTTCATCAGGACCAGTTGTGGTCCTTTTTTTAATAAAATGCATGTTCATACCCTGCGGGGGTTGTTGTAATAAATGTGCTAGCATGGAAAACTTTTTGTAAAGGACTTGGCTTCCTAAGACTTAGACGTCAATGCCATCATTCCAAGGTGTTTTTTCCCTTGTCAATTATGCAATGTATAATTTTTGAGTTTTTCACCGCTCTAAAGCTGAATTTCCGTCTTGGTGGTTAAACCCTGGGAGGTAATTAAAGTTCATGTGTCAATGTATATAAGCATGCTAGGCATCGGTATTGAGTTGTATGGACATGTTCCAGATCGCCTTGAGTTTTGGTTCAATTCCGAGAATTTTTTTTTTTTTTTTTTTTTTCGTAGTAGTTTTAGGCCTTTTTTAATGGTTTAAATGGAAAAATTCGAAATGTATTGAAAGTATGATCCGGAGTCCGTTTTTGGTGTGGATGGGCTCGTTTTCAAGCTCAAAGCACCTCCTTTGCCTCGGGACTCACTTTTCCCATGCTCTCGGTGACTATTTTGTCCCGTATGGCATTATTTCTCTATCGATGCGACGAACTGGCAAAAAAAGGTTAAATTATGACAAATTGACACTAAAGTCAAAAATCAAAAGTCAAGCCAAATCTTGGTCAAATGACTTAGAAAAGGCGGTGAATGGTTTCTTAGGGATGGTCGTTTCATACTTAGGATAAAAGGGGTTTATTAAACATTGAAATTTTATGAACTAGCGTGTGCATTGAACCTTGGAGTTATGTCCCTTTTCAAACTCGCGTGATAGGAGTGGGCCCTCATTTTGTGGTTTGACGTCATCATATGTAGCGTGGAGAAACATTGGCGATCTCTTCCTAAAATCAAGTCAACCTCATCCCTAACATTAAGCATATGATCTCATGTTGATTGGAGGCTAGTGATTGGTTTTGAAGTGCGCCTCCATCATGGGCCCTCTTGACATGCTATGTGGCGATCAATAGTTTGCTTGGTGGATCTTTTGGATGGAGCACATCTCTCCTTTGAAGAGGTGGCACATCCCATTAGGGAGAAACTCTACTTGAACTCCAATGCCTCCACAATAATCTCCACGAACTCAATTGCAACTCGTCCCTCTTTGGAAGTTGGTTGGTGCCCCCTCGGGGCTTGGCTACTCTATAAAAGCGAGGCCTTCTTCCTCATTCTAGACGGAAGCAAGGAACCTTTGCTCTTGTTGTATTGTCGATTGTTTTATGTTAATAAAATCGAAGGCTTTGGAGGCTCATGATCTTGTGGCAAGTTGTGCATGTTGTATTTTATGTATGAGGTAATATTGTTCATTTATTTTGCTTTGCATAGATCAATAATCTGGCTTAGAGGGCTCTTTGTAGCACATAGGATAGGCATATGAGGCTTTCAATTTTCCTATTTACTTCCTTGCTATTAGAGATCTATGAGTTCATACTTTATTCAACAATATTTCATGATCTTTTGGTTTTCTAACTGTGGGGTGTACTAGATCTAATGTGTTTGTGAAAGCTTAATCAATGTTTGGTTTCCTTTCCCGAGCTAATGGTTGAGCTAAGTTGCATCGTCCTTTGCTTTGGATTGTTGGTTGAATGAAAGCATAGCGTTCTTTGTTATCTACGGTCAAATCTCCAAGCATTCTAAAAAGATTCAAGGCTGTGATCAGCTGTTTCCCTTCTTTCCACAAAAATTACAGTATTTTCATCCCGGTTACTTTTTATTGCAAGTTAAATCAGATCTAACAAGTTTATCTTTCAATTTTTGCTTGCACGAGTTTAGATCTTAAATCTTCAAGTCTAATCTTTTGGTTTAGATCTAAAAATAAATTGCTTTAGTACTTAGAAGTTTCAAGCATTTCCATTATTTGTGAGTACTAAAGTAGTTTAAAATCTTAGTGTAAATATTGGACTAATACAATAATATTCCATTTTTTAGTTTGCTGTTTTTTATGTTTATTTTGAACGAAGGAGGATGATTAGAAGGCCCTTTGAAGGCTTGAACCATTCGAAAGGACTCTTCCAACGCCCAATCCTTTTTCCCCTTTTCTTCATTTCCCTTCTCTCAAAAACTTGTAAACTTTCTGCTCCTATTTTCAAAGGACAAAAGGATTTCCCAAAAGAAAAGATTGTAACTAATTTGAATAAAGAGCAAGTGGGATTATGGCTCCCACACCCCTCTTCCCCCATTTGGGGGTTGTTTGTATCTGTACTTGAAGTGGTGTGATTGTTTTCTGTAGGTTAGCTTTAGTCATTCTAGAACAATCGTTGTTTCTTTCAAGAATATAATTTCTTTTAAAGTAACCAAGTACTTACCCATCCTCGCTTTCCTGAATGCGACATCCAGGCCAGAAATAGATTCTTGGCTGTAGTAATTAATAAAACTCATCTTTTTTGCATGTTTACTTTATGTTTAAAATTAAATTTCTCTGACTATCTTGCAACACAAGCACACAATCCATCCTTGAATGGCTGTATAATTGTTATTTGCTTTCACTAATCAGAATAAACATTTTCCTCTGTTGTGTATGCTCTACCCCTCGTAGCTTAGCTTGAGACTTGGGGATACCAAAAGCGGTATTGTGCATTCATTAATTCCTCACATCTAATTAATCAACTCATATTAATATAATCTACAACCCTTATAACATTACAAAAATCCGACGTAATGAACCTGATGAACAGTGGGAAAATTCTTTAGGGAAAGTAGGAACTATTAGAAAGTGACTGTGGGGTCCCGTTAGGTTACATCTTTGTTGGTGTAGTGTTGAACACCCCCCCACGACTCCATTTAGCCCACATTTTCCCATGCGGAGCCACTCTTCTCAGAATCTAGACATATTCTCAGTACATCACAGTATATCGAGAATCTCTTTTCCCATAACTTAATTCATCCTTAATAACTAAAACTGACCAAGACTCCACTTACAATACATTTACAGCTTTCAACAACATTATGTTATTTTGGCTCCATTTGGCACTGACGCTATCTTCAATTTCATATTTTGCTTTCAAGTCATTTATGTTATAATTGCCATATTTATTTTCATGTTGTTGTTATATTAATTTTACTTGCAAGTAGCTTTGTTATATTTAGCTTGTTTTGGTTGTTATATTAATTTTACTCCCTCATGTACAAAATTTTGCATTGTTAATCTAAGTATGAGAAGAAAGCAGAGAGAGTTCAAGGACTCATTAAAGAGGCAATAAAATCAACCACAAATTTCAATAGTATATGGGACACTGTAAAATGAAATGCTCCTATGTCTCAATCTCTTGAAGATGGAAGAGCTCACAAAACTTGTATCATTAGAGGAAATTTGGGGTCTAAAATGGGTCTTATAAGAAAACGCGCCAACAATAAATTTTGTAAGTTGGAATTCAGGAACGAATAGAATTTCAATAAAATGAGTCAACCATAATGGTTGAATTGACATATTTGTCATAAAAGAAAACTACTTTTTTTGTTCGTATTTTCGACATATATATCTTTGTGTTTTTACTCAAATTCCGAGCGGGAGAGCTCGTTGGATGCGGAATTTAATTCCGCGTCCAACGAGTACCCACACTGCATACTTTTGACGAACCCTGCTACCCCAAAAATAAGAAATACTTGAAAAAACATGATGATGATCTTGAGTAAAACCACAGGGAGATATGTCGAAAATACGAACAAAAAAAGTAGTTTTTTTCATTCTTCCTCCAAAATTAATAACTATTATTTTATTATTTTCCTTAGGAGGCCCATTTTAGACCTCAAATTTCCTCTAATGGTTGAAGGATTGTGATGTTACAACATAGAGACAACGTGAGCCAACTGTGAATTGTATCAAGGAGTTTCTAAGTGTATGAATCCAATGTTTAAGTGCATAAGGAGGACGAACATTGAGGTCATTCCTCAATTCCATAAAGTGCTTCACATAGAAGGCCATCTTAGGATTTAACCCTCTTGGTGGGGCAATCCAAGGGACTTGTATATAGTATATACTTCTTTTGGATTACCTCTATAGTAATATTGTTCAATTACTGCTTGGTCAACAAGGGATGAGCAGGAGCACCAAGAGAGTATTGGAATGGGGGAAGGCTATCCATTAAGATTCCCATGGAATGCAGGAGATGTGTAACATCTACAAACCAACGATGATTCTTCCTTGAGGAATTGGCTAGCACTATGGTCTTCGAGAAGTAGTAAGCAAGATAAGGGTATTGAGCTTGGTCGATGACTAAATCTGTAAATCTCTGAACACAATGAAGAAGAGACATGAGTCCAAAAACGGGTTATATTATTAAGGCCCGTGTTACAAAATTTGCTTGGATAATGGGTTAGGGGATTGTGTTCTTACTTCTGATGATGCAACAAAGCATGAGGGTTGGACTCCCTCTGTCTCTGCTTAATTTGGCTCCAACAAATTGTCTCCCCAAACCTTGAGCCATAAAGAATTGTGGGTTTGATAATGGTGTCCAACTGAACCATCTTTGACAAAATGTCTTGACAATAATTATTGAAGCGATGTCTTGACAACTGTATCCTCAATCTCTATTAGCAACCAATATTGATTTTCTTAAAATGAAATTAAACTATTTTGATTCTTATCCCACCAGGTTAGAATACCACCTAATACTCTTGAAGCGCTAACTGCCTTTCCTTCTCCATTCGACCATATCTTATTCATCATCCGTTTTCTATCTTCTTCTTGCCTTTTGTCTTCTGGATCAAAAAGATTGTAGCAGACACTGTTTTCCTTATCCTCTTAACTGCTTCTCTTTTTTAACTCCCCCCTAACCCTCTGCAAATCCAGGAGACAATTTTCATCATTTCTTCTGGCTTTGAGGGATGGTTCTATCCTTCTCCTCTCCAACCCCTAGATTCTGTTTCCCTTTTGAGATTATTCTTATATGCTCATCCAGGCTTGATTGCTTTCCTGCCACCTTCTGACGTGTTTGCTTCTAGCTCTCTAGTAGTTTTATTAGGTTTCCTTCTTTTCTTTGATTGAGGTTCTACTTCCTCCTCCTTACTTTTCGAAGTTTCTTCCTCTTGCACCTTAGATCTTGACTTGGTAATGGAGCCTCCAGTGTGTTGCAATGGCTTAGATCTTACCTCTATATATGCTTGTTGGGGAAGGGTTTGCACATAGTTTGATTCTTTCCCTATCTCTACCAGGATTGGAGCTGTGTTTTTTCCTTATCCTCTTTCTCCCTTGCTTTTGTTTGCTTCTCTTGCTCTTCATCCTCTCCCTCTTCTGATAGGACTTGGAAGCTATTTGATGCATTTTTGTTCTTCACGGGGGACTGTGGCAAATTAGAGCTTGCCTTTTTCCCTCCTTTTTGAGTTATTTTGTTCCATTCTTCCCTTGCATTTTCTTATGTGTCTTGTTGCTTCCTTTTTGAACATGTCCATGCAAATGGCCATACTCATAACAAGCTTTGCACTTGAACGGGATTTGCTCATGATCCACTTTTTGGAGATGATTCCATCCATCCATTGACAGATTGATCGCTTTTGGAAGGCCCTTCTTGAAGTCCACTTCCACATAAATTCTGGCACAAGAAAACATAAGAGGCTTAAGTTCTGATTTGTCTATGCGTCACCCCAGCGAGTTCTCGATTGTTCTGAGGTCCTCATCGCTCCAATAGTGCAAAGGGAGATGAGGAAGCTTAACCCACACCGGAGCTGCCGAGGGGATGTCTTTCTCGGCTTGAAAGGAGAGATCCCATTGATCGAGTTACATACCCCTTGGACCCATGAAGTACGACATGTTCCTAAAGATTAGGTCTCGATCTTCTTTTCAAAAAGAAAAACAAAGAACCTTCGAGCACAAAATTTTTGCTAAACTTCACCTTGTATCAATGGTTGCCAGTTTTTGTTAAGCCAACTTTTGATGGCCCTAGGGGAAGGTCATAACCCAGTGAAATGACCTACCAAACCTCTTTCTGCCAAAATAATGGCTTTTTGCTTAGATGCTGAAGAAGATAGCTTCACTTCCGACACTGCGGCTTTCTTAACAACTTTTGAGTCATAAAAAGGACTTGATTGGTTTGAAGAAGGTTGAGCGGCCACTATATGTTTGAAGCCATCTTCAAGAAAATGACAATGCTCCTTTAGACCAGGGTCCGGAGCAGGAGGAGAATCCATGGAAAAACCCTTGCAGCCTAGAAAAAACCCTTATTGCATAAACCCTAGCTCGCATTTGTGAGCATCGAATATTATTGTAAAAACAATTATTAGAATAAATTAGATATAAAGATGGATGGGTGTATTAGTTATGATATTAATTGCTATTATATATTAGTTATTATATATTACATATTAGTTAAAAGTTATTGGACCCAACTTTTCACGGTGTATAGTATTAAATTAATGTAATATTATTATATACTAGTTAATTACTATTACTATTATATATTATATATAGGTCACGTATTACCTAAAATTAGTTAACATATTAATTTCACTCTCAATATTCAAGACATTTTTGGGCAGCTTGGGCAGTGAGTAGACAAATTATATTATTAAAAA
>LPNX011040997.1:110208-124842 GCA_001517045.1 Pseudotsuga menziesii | reverse complement strand
TCTCAAAAAATCCAAGTAAGTTGAGGGATGCCTGATTTTTCAGGTTTCTATTGCATCTAACGTGCACAAAAAGGTCCCTCAACTTCTTGCACACACCCAAAAACAATTTTATATCATTTGAGGAACAATATGTAAAATTTTATGCTAAGTTGTAATTGATGACCCAGTGGGGTCAAGGATATTTTATGTAAATTCTGAATATTTTATTATAAATAAATAACTGAGGAGACAATAGCTTAGAAGAGCTGTTAAAAGAGTGTTTACTGGTCAAATTGGTGGAGGAGACTGGGTGGAGAGCAAACTCACATGTGGCAACATCCTCAAACCACTTCCAATTGTTGCAGGTGGCAACTCCCTACATTTGTGGTCATGATTCCCCAAGAAAGTGGAATCAGAGCAGGTGGCTCAATTAATGAAAATTGACCCAAAAGACCTAGGCAATCCTTATTAAAATTCCCATTGAAGAGAGCTAAGGCTACTCATTCTAGATCTAAATGATCATTCAGTTTGAATGAATGTACTTTAGAGAAATTCAATGGAAGGGAAATTTGGAAAGTGTTTAAGGGGATAACTGTTGATTGATCTAGTGCAACTTTTAAGCTAAACATCATACTGATGAGAGCAAAGTATTTTACTAAGATATTGAACTAGCCAGTTGATAGAGGGTTCTACTGTTTGCATTCTCCACCTAGTTCTCAGCCAAGAAGACCAGGAACAAGCTCGCGGATCATGATGAAGCGTTGCTTGAGCGCTCTCTAGGAGATTGGTAGGGAGGAATGACCTCCTAAAGCTGTTGTCATATGTCCTCAATAGGTTCTATGTTATTTTATCTTACTGTCTTAGTTAAATAAATCTTGTTTTAACTGCTATATGAATGATAACAGTTCAGTTTGTGAAATGTAGACTTATTATTCTTATTAAATTGTTATAGAAATGAAATGGATTTAGAGAGTAATGTGTTAGAATGCAAATAAATTTATAAACGGTGTTTTTCCACACCTAGAAACCAGGTCGTACTCTAGCACATATAGAATGCTTTAAGTAGATAAGAGAATGAAAATAGTAGGTAGGATTGTGTATCTGTAAATAGCAAAGCAAATTATTTCAATGTTTAAAATATTATGAAGGAAAAATAGTGTTATAATTTATTTGTGTTTACTGTTTTTACTTAGTATAACTAAATAAAAAATGCAGAAAAGAAACAGTAAACTACATTAGAGTTACAGTAATAGTATATAGTTAAGTATATAAACAAGCTATTAACCACACAGTTATCTTTTTAAAATAACAACTAAATCTTAAACTATTGCTTAATATAAACTAGATTAGGGTTATGTTAAAAACCCTTAATTTATAAAGAGTAAAGAGAGTTACAGAGTTTACTTTCCATCCTTTAGAGAACTCTGAATAAATTCTATGTACATAATAGTAAATAAAAAAAATGTAAATATAAACAATAAATAATATACAAACTAAGAATTTACATTTATAGAAACTACTTTATATTTACTAGACAGGCTTATGAAGGAAGAACCTAAGGGTTGAAACCCTAACTGCAAATTTATCTAATTATAAATTAAATCATTTAATTTTTAATCCATTTACATTAATAAATATGTAAACAAATTATAGCGTGTACATTAGACTGTGTGGACTGTTTACAGTCTTTTCTTAAGACAAATATCTTTATAAATAAGTAAATAAAAATATAGATAACACGTTAATGAACAACCATACACCTGTAATAGCCATACTCAAGCAATAAGAAATGGCGCCTAAATAATAATTAATTTAAGAATATATTTTACACAAGGGTTTTCTTTCCATTTCACCCTAACTCTTATATTCTGGACAGGTAAGTATAAAACTATAAATTTTACATTACAACTTATCTACAGTCCTAACATTAACAATAATTACTTACAAAAGATAACTTAAACATTAATTTTCTTCTCTGACAGTTGAAGAAGGAAGAAACCCTAATTACACAGAATCATAATTTACAAGATTACAAAACTATTGCAAAAACGAGACAGAGCTTGAAGTTAAAATCCTTCTTAAAAACCAAATGTATTACATTGTCAAGCCGGAAGGCTTAAAACTTAACCAAAATACACCCCACGGCTCAAGGCCGGTATTACCCAACATCAGAGCAAGGGTTTGTAAATAAAAACTAGAAAACAACTTATTAAAACCTCCTATCTAACAAAGAAACCGAACAGGCTTCCAAGCACTGATTTCTCCTTCAACAACCCTCAATACAAGAAGGGCAAAACCCATTTTGAATTCAGGGCTTACCAGTTAGGGCCACAAGCCACTGAAGTCAGTCATTGGTTTCCTTCCACCAAAGCTTGAAACTGTCATGGGTTCCTGTACAAGCATATTACTGAGCATTAGTTAGAGGCTCAGTTTAAAAACATAAAAACCCTAACTGTGTTATTAATTTGACAGAGAGTCTCCATAACAAAAACCGAGTTATTTACATCAACGAAGAGGCTGTCACTAGCTTCGCAATGTACACACAGGAGTTTCCAAACCTAGTTCACACCATGGAGTAAAAATAGTGACAAGGAAGCTTAAGCCTCGCAAAGTCATGACAGGCCCTGAGAAGAACAGGACTAAGCTATGGACAAGCCGGGAGCCAAACACAAAAACAAGTAAACACTCGCGCTGTAAGGTTGACAACCATGAAGGTTTGCAATCAAAGACTGAGTTTTGGAAACTAAAGCAACATCAAACAAAACCTTTGGAGCAAGAAAGCATAGGAACAGCCTCTCATGGCGGCTATGGAAACCACACAGAGTAGCCCGCGGTCCAGCGAAAACTTCAGAGGCAAATGACAAAGCTAGTAGGGTTTCCAATTCTTTTAAATCGCCAATGCATGGACAGGAGGTGACCTCGTGCCCTGCAATTCTTTTAACTGTGCAAGGGTCGAGTCCATAGTCCATCTACGGTTTTCAATCATCAAATTATTAATACAATAATATAAACAAACTATGCACAATACCATGGAGTGCATATATATATTATTCACCAATGATAACACATAAACGATATCATTGTGTATGATAGTTTCAAGGATTGTATTTTTTATTAACAATGATTTCTTAACGTCGACCCTAGTGAAAGGTTGTAACAACTTTGTCATTTGAACAATCCCAATGTCGACCATGCATTAGAACCTTTCCAATCAACAATTGATATGTATACTTGCAAAACGACGATAAAATATTCACATATTATTTTGAAGTTCAAAATTTATAATTTGTAACCGATGGCTTAGAGTGGTTATAATATATGGAGTTTGACTATAAGAGTAAAATTATGTAAACCATGACAATCACAAGGCTCGACCTTGGTATAAGCTTTCACAAATAATAGTTTGTATACTCAACTTGACAATAATAATAATAATAGACCCTATCATTTTTTTTGGCAAAGATAGTTTGTGATTGTTTATGTTTGCTTGTTCTTAGCATAGTGTAATAATCTTGGTCATATTAGTTTCACTTAAGGTAGACTTCATATTAGAAGTTCTAGGTAGAAAAATCTACCATAATAGTTATTATAAACAACAACTTGTTATAAGTGAGGCAAGATGATAATAGTAAATTTAGAATGGAATAAACCATGCTCAAGGCCTATAATTATTGGAATAACACTGATAATATATTTACCTATGACTTAGACTTATGAAAGTGATGGTAGATAGTATTCCATCATGAAATGATGCATTTAATTACAATGACCAAACTTTTAATGTCAAAGATATTTCCAAGAAGTAAGATTCCTACAGGAAGCAAGTAACAATCAGATTGGTACATTATAAATAATATGGTAATGTATGTTGTTACAATAATACATGCAGTAAGGCGATAATGTAAGTACTGAATTTTATAACTTGATGATGAGCATATTTAAATACAAGCAACAGGTTGATAATTTCCATAACTAGTAAGTTAGAGATAAAATCAAAACATGTACTCTATTGGAAATCTTTACTATCAAAATTGATAGAAGTATTTCTGTGAATAAAAGGAAGTACAGATAAATATAACATTAGCGTTATAAGCATATTAAAATAGGAGTAAATGTAAGACAAAGAACATGAGCTCTAAGCTCACTGTAAATATCTTTTGCTTCGCTAAGTGGAATAAAGATAACAATCCTTTTATCTGAACTTAAATATTGTTTGAGAAAAACAAAGTCTAAAGAAAACAAATGCGTTACCTCATCAGAGCTTGTTAAGAATAATCAGTTTATTGACTAGCATATTAACATGCAACATAATTACTTTTTGCTACCTTATGAAATAACTTCTACTGGATCAATCGTTACCTGTTGAACCTGTAAGAATCAGTCGTCCTTCTGCGTAAGCATAAATGCTAAGTAAGTCCTAGTTTTCAAAGATAGATTTCACCTACTTGCCAAAAGCCTAAACTTATTAGTAAAACTAAAAGAAAGTTGAATGTAGGTCAATCTTATATACATTATGGAAATGAAAGTTGTATTAGTTATCGTAATATAAAACTGATTAATAGTAAATGTTAGACTGTTTCGTTTTTCGCTAACCTCTAGCAGTTAGTGAACTGCGTATTCAGACATTTTATGCTGTCTTACAAATTTTAAGTTTTTATGAAATTTTGGGGTTTTGACATGTGGTATCAGAGCACAAGGTTCAAACACTAGGCCTTGATGAAGCTCAACTTGCTTATATGAAACAATGTATTAAATTATTTTGTTGATGTTGTTTTCTTTTAATGGTATTCAACAGAGAAATTTGTTTCTAAGTTTAACAACAGGTATGGAAAGACTGGAGGATTATGCGGAAGAGGAATCTCCCTTTACTGAATAAGAAAACTTACAAAGAGACCTTATACAAGAATTATTAACCACTAATTCCTCAGATCTTTTACAAATAGTATAAGACTTAAAATCTGAAATGGAATCTATTAAAAAAGAAAATGAAAGGATTCTGTGAGCTCAGGAGGAGCTGAATTAGATCCTAACAGAAAGATTTCAAACCGAGGGAAGGGGTAAAAGAGCTGATTCAGAAGATATAAGTCACCAACATAAATATAAAAAGATTAAATGGACTAAAAATGAAATCAACTCATCTTCAAAGGTATTTGGTGATCAACGTAATTTTCATTCCACTGGTGATAGTAGTGACGACAACCATTATACTAAAAAGAGAAAATATAAACCTTATGAGGAAATTTCTGGGGAGTTTAAAAAGATTAAACCGCTAACATTTAATGGAGAAACTGATAAGGGAGAGGAAGCGGAATCCTGCTTATCTGGGGTGAAAAAGTACTTTCAGATTTATAACTATTCTAAACAATTAAAGGCTAGAATGGCTATCTATAATCTTTCAGAGAAAGCTAATATATGGTGGCAAGATTTAAAGAGAGTGAAAGGAATAAGAGAGAAGAACGTAAATTGGAGTACCTTCAAGAAGTACTTTAAAAAGAAATTTTTATCTGAACAATACTATGAAGAGACGGAAAAAGAATTCTATGAGCTTAAATTAGGTACAATGACTATGAAATATTTGAACAACAATTTTTTAAGTCTGCTTAGGTATGTGCCATACCTTGTAGATGAGAAATCGAAGGTACAGCAGTTTCTCAGTTGCTTACCTTATCACATAAAGGATAGGATTGAATATGACAATCCAAAAAATCTAGAAGAAGCTATGAGGAAAGCCAATTTATGTTATGTATAGAACCGAAAAAAGGAGAGCATGGCCAATTGGAAATCCAAAAAGAATAATAATAATTATGATCAAAAGAAGAAAGAATTTGTGCACAATCGAAATTCTAAAAATAATAAGGCCATAAACTTTCCTAACAAGAACTTCCAAGGGAATAAGAATAATTCACCAAACAATCAGAATAATCCAAAGGGTAAAGAGTCTGCTAATAATCATGGTAATTACACAAAGAAATTTGAACGCAAAGAACCCATAAAGTGCTGGGAGTGTAATGGCCCACATTATGCCTCAGTCTGTCCTAATCGGAAAAAGACTGTCAGTAATATCCATACAATACAGGAGGAGATGATTGTGGGAGACTTAGCGAGGACTATGCCCAGGATCAATGCAGCCTTGGAGAATTGACAAGTAGACTATCAAACTTCCATGGTGGAAGTAGAAGGTAAGATAAACCAAACCCCTATAGCTATTTTAATTGATCCAGGAGCTATTCTAAGTTATATTTCACCTAAATTGGTAGAAAAATGTAAGCTGCCTGTTGAAAAATTTGAAAATTCTTGGTTGGTTCAGTTAGCCACTGGTGCAAAAAGGAAGGTAACTTGTTTTGTAAAGAAATGTGCAGTAGTTATGGATCAATTTGAAACTTTTGTAAAGCTTAATGTACTACCTCTTGGTCCTTACGACTTACTAATCGGTATGGATTGGTTAGAGCAACATAGGGTGATCTTAAACTGTTATGATAAAACCTTTACTTGTTTAAATAATAATGGAAAATCAATAAGTGTAAAGGGAATCCCTAGAAAAACAACCATAAGGAAGATTTCTGCTCTGCAACTTAAGAGAGCTGTTAGGAAAGGTTGTAATTGTTATGCAGTAACAGTAAATAATGAGGAAAATCTAAATAGTACAGATAAATTAAAACTGGAGGATATACTAGTTTTAAAAGAGTATGCAGATGTATTTTCGGAAGAGATTCTAGGATTGCCTCCGAAAAGGGAACTAAATGTTACCATTGAGCTGGTACCGGGTGCAGTACCCAGCTCAAAGGCCCCTTATCGAATGAACATACTTGAACTTAATGAACTAAAGTCACAATTAAAAGAACTTACTGAGAAGAAGTATATACGACCCAGTGTGTCTCCTTGGGGGGCACCTGTCATCTTTGTTAAGAAAAAGGATGGAACTATACGAATTTGCATAGATAACCATCAGTTGAATAAGATGACTATTAAAAATAGATACCCGTTGCCTCGCATAGATGACCTGTTTGATCAACTACGTGGAGCCACGGTGT
The DNA here is from genome assembly GCA_001517045.1 of Pseudotsuga menziesii. Taxonomy (NCBI): domain Eukaryota; kingdom Viridiplantae; phylum Streptophyta; class Pinopsida; order Pinales; family Pinaceae; genus Pseudotsuga; species Pseudotsuga menziesii. Next base: position 117,832 of record LPNX011040997.1, on the reverse strand, counting down.
TTTCAAAAATTGATTTAAGGTCTGGATATCATCAAGTTAGGATTAAAGATGAAAACATCTTTAAAACAACTTTTAGGACTCGATATGGCCATTACGAGTTTGTCATCATTCCATTCGGGTTTACTAATGCCATAGCTATTTTAATGTGTTTAATGAACAATGTAATGCATAAGTATCTAGAAAATTGTGTGGTTGTGTTTATCGATGACATATTGATCTACTTGAAATCAGAAGAAGAGCATAAAGAACATTTAAAAATTGTTTTGCAAGAGTTACGAAATCATCAACTCTTTGCAAAGTTTAGTAAATGTGATTTCTTTAAGGATGAAATCCAATACTTAGGTCATGTGGTGACTAAGGAAGGAATTTTTGTGGATCCTGAAAAGATAAAGGCGATTGAAGATTGACATGTTCCTAAAGATGTGACCGACGTTCGATCCTTCATGGGAGTTACCGGTTATTACCAGAGGTCCATTGAAGGGTTTTCAAAAATCGCAAATATGATAACTTCTTTGCAGAAGAAGGGAAAGGAATTTGATTGGAACCAGAAATGTGAGGATAGTTTTAAAAAGTTAAAAACTTTATTAACCAGCGCACCTATTTTAAGAATAGCTGGTCCAAATAAAGATTTTATAGTATGTACTGATTCCTACAATGATGGTTTAGGCAAAGTATTGACTCAAGAAGGGCATGTTATTGCTTATGAGTCTAGGAAATTAAAAATTCATGAAAAGAATTATGAAACTTATGATTTGGAATTAGCTGCTGTTATACATGCTTTAAAGATCTGGCGTCATCATTTAATTGGAAGAAAATTTATTCTAATGACCGATAATAAAGGACTAAAATATATTTTAGATCAGCCTAATCTGAATGCTAGACAAGCTAGGTGGCTAGCTTTTCTAAGTGAGTATGATTTCAAAATTCAACACATTAAAGGGAAAGAAAATAAAGTTGATGATGCATTAAGTAGAAATGCAAGGCTGAACTTTGCAGCAGTGAACAACACTTATACAACAGATCTGGAAGAACAACTTAAAGTAGGACCTAGAACAGGATGAAATTTACCAAAATTTACAAGCAAAAATGAAAGAAAATTCAACATAAAGTTTAAGTAAAGGGTACAGTTTGAATGAAAAAGGATTTTTACTATATAAAGACAGAATGTATGTACATAATGTACCTAAAGTTAAGTTATTAATTTTAGATGAAATCCATAAAACTCCATACTCAAGCCATCTAGGTTATCAGAAGACTATAACTATGTTAAGAAAAGAATATTTTTCGCCAAACATGAAGACTGAACTAGCAGAATATATCACTAGGTGTTTTGAATGTCAGTAGGTAAAAACCGAACATCAACACCCAGCTGGATTACTTCAGTCACTGCCCATTCCTAGCTGGAAATGGGAGATAATTAGTCTTGATTTTGTTACTGGACTGCCTAAAAATCAGAATCTAAATGATTCTATAATGGTAGTAGTTGACAAATTGAATAAAGAAGCCCACTTTATACATGTTAAAACTACGTATAAAGCTGCAAACATAGATGATATCTTTCTAAAGCAAATTTTTCGACTGCATGGGATACCGAAAGTTATAATCTCAGACAAAGACCCTAAATTTACAGGTAACTTTTGGAAATCTCTGTTTAAAGAATTAAATACTACACTAAATTTTAGTACTTCGTTCCATCCTCAAACTGATGGACAGACTGAAAGAGTAAACCAAGTACTGGAAGATTTACTAAGAATGTATGTAAAAGATCAGCCACGTAAATGGGAGGATTATTTGCATCTAGTGGAATTTGCTTATAATAATAATTATCAAGCTTCAGCTAGATTTAGTCCTTTTGAAATCTTGTATGGAAGGAAGTGCAACAATCCTATCTCTTGGAGTAATCCAGTGGACAGATTAGGTCCTGAACTATTGAAAGAAATGGAAGAAATTGTAAAGCAAGTACAAGTTAATCTGAAAATTATGCAAGATCGACAGAAAAGTCAAGAAGACCTTAAAAGAACTCCAAAGGAGTTTCAAGTAGGTGAAGATGTGTTCATCAAGGTGAGACCCAAAAAGAGTTCTATGAGGTTGGGTAGTTGTGCAAAATTAGCACCTCGTTACTATGGTCCTTTCAAAATTCTGTCCAGGATTGGATAGGTAGCTTATCAATTAGCATTACCACCAAATTTAAGAGTTCATAATGTTTTTCACATTTCTGTATTAAAGAAATATGTTCATGATACTACTCATGTTGTTAACTGGAATGGTATACAAGTGGAACCAGAAGGAGATTTTCTGGTGGAACTGGACTGTATACTCGAGCGAAGGGAGATCACACTTTGGAACCGCACCATTGGTCAGGTGAAGGTGCAATGGAAGCACCTTATTCCATAGGAAGGCACCTGGGAATTGGAAAGTAATATGCGGGATACATATCCAATTCTGGTCCAGGGGAATTCTAAGGACAAAGAATAAATAACATCGAGGATGATGTTATAATTTAAGGGGGTGTGTATGTCACATGCCCCAATTTTGCAAAAATAATTTTATATTATTTGAGGAACAATATGTTAATTTTTATGCTAAGTTGTATTTGATGACCCAGCGGGGTCAAGGATATTTTATGTAAATCCTGAATATTTTATTATAAATAGATAAATGAGGAGACAACAGGTTAGGGGAGCTGTTAAAAGAGTGTTTACTGGTCAAATTGGTGGAGGAGACTGGGTGGAGAGCAAACTGGCATGTGGCAGCATCCTCAAACCACTTCCAACTATTGCAGGTGGCAACTCCCTACATTAGTGATCATGATTCCCCAAGAAAGTGGAATGAGAGCAGGTGGCTCAATTAATGAAAACTGACCCAAAATACCTAGGCAATCTTTATAAAAATTCCCATTGAAGAGAGCTGAGGCTGCTCATTCTAGAGAAGTGATCATTCAGGTTGAATGAATGTACTTCAGAGAAATTCAATGGAAGGGAAATTTGGAAAGTGTTTGAGGGGATAACTGTTGATTGATCTAGTGTAGCTTTTAAGCTAAAGATCATACTACTGAGAGCAAAGTATTTTACCGAGGTATTGAACTAGTCAGTTGATAGAGGGTTCTATTGTTTGCATTCTCCACCCAGTTCTCAGCCAAGAAGACCAGGAACAGGCTCGGGGGTCCTAAAGAAGCGTTGTTTGAGCACTCTCCAGGAGATTGGTAGGGAGGAACGGCCTCCTAAAGCGGCTGTCATCTGTCCTCAACAGGTTCTATGTTATTTTATTTTACTATGTTAGCTAAATAAATCTTATTTTAACTACTATATGAATGATAACAGTTCAGTTTATGAAATGTGGACTTAGTATTCTTATTAAATTGTTATAGAAATGAAATGGATTTAGAGAATAATGTGTTAGAATGTAAATAAATTTCTAAACGGTGTTTTTCCACACCTAGAAACCAGATCGTACTCTAGCACAGATAGAATGATTTAAGTAGATAAGAGAATGAAAATAGTAGGTAGGATTGTGTATCTGTAAATAACAGAGCAAATTATTTCAATGTTTAAAATATTATGAAGGAAAAACAGTGTTATAATTTATTTGTGTTTACTGTTTTTACTTAGTATAACTAAATAAAAAATGCAGAAAAGAAACAGTAAACTACATTAGAGTTACAGTAATAGTATACAATTAAGTATATAAACAAGCTATTAACCACATAGTTATCTTTTTAAAATAACAACTAAATCTTAAACTATTACTTAATATAAACTAGATTAGGGTTATGTTAAAAACCCTTAATTTATAAAGAGTAAACAGAGTTACAGAGTTTACTTTCGATCCTTTAGAGAACTCTGAATAAATTCTATGTACAGAATAGTAAATAAAAATAAATGTAAATATAAACAATAAATAATATAAAAACTAAGAATTTACATTTATAGAAACTACTTTATATTTACCAGACATGCTTATAACCTGTGAAGGAAGAACCTCAGGGTCAAAACCCTAACTACAAATTTATCTATTTATAAATTAAATAATTTAAGTTTTAATCAAATTACAGCGTATACTTTAGACTGTTTACAGTCTTTTATTAAGACAAATATCTTTATAAATAAGTAAATAAAAATATAGATAACATGTTAATGAACAACCATACACCTGTAATAGCCAAACTGAATTAATAAGAAATAGTGACTAAGTAATAATTAATTTAAGAATATATTTTACGCAAGGGTTTTCTTTCCATTTCACCCTAACTCTTATATTCTTGACAGGTAAGTATAAAACTATAAATTTTACATTACGACTAATCTACAGTCCTCACATTAACAATAATTACTTACAAAACATAACTTGAACAGTAATTTTATTCACTCAAAAATGAAGAAGGAAGGAAAAAAAAACCTAATTACACAGAATCATAATTTACAAGATTACAAAACTATTGCAAAAACGAGACAAAGATCGAAGTTAAAATCCTTCTTAGAAACCAAATGTATTACATTGTCAGGCCATAAGGCTTAAAACTTAACCAAAATACATCCCACAGCTCAAGGCCGGTATTACCCAGCATCGTAGTAAGGGTTTGTAAATAAAAACTGGAAAACAACTTATTAAAACCTCCTATCTAACAAAGAAACCGAACAGGCTTCCAAGCACTGAGTTCTCCTTTAACAACCCTCAATACAAGAAGGGAAAAACCCATTTTGAATTCAGGGCTTACAAGTTAGGGCCATAAGCCACTGAAGTCGTTCATCGGTTTCCTTCCATCGAAGCTTGAAACTGTCACGGGTTCCTGTATAAGCATATTACCGAGCATTAGTTCAAGGCTCGGTTTAAAAACATAAAAACCCTAACTGTGTTATTAATTTGACAGACAGTCTCCATAACAAAAACCAAGTTATTTACCTGTAAATAGAAGAGTTGTTGAGCAATGAAGAGGTTGTCACCAGCTTCACAATGTACACACAGGAGTTTCCAAACCCAATGCCGATCGTGGAGTAAAAATAGTGACAAGGAAGCTTAAGCCTCACAAAGTCATGACAGGCCACGAGAAGAATAGGACTGAGCTATGGACAGGCCGAGATTCAAACACAAAAACAAGTAAACACTCACACTGTAAGGTTCACATCCACGAAGGTTTGCAATCAAAGACTGAGTTTTGGAAACTACAACAATATCAAACAAAAGATTTGGATCAGGAAAGTAGAGGAACAACTTCTCATGGTGGATATGGAAACCACATAGAGCAGCCCGTAGGCCAGAGAAAACTTTGGAGGCAAATGACAAAGCTAGTAGGGTTTCCAAGTCTTTTAAATCGCCAATGCATGGATAGGAGGTGACCACGTGCCCTCCAATTCTTTTAACCATGCAAGGGTTGAGTCCATAGTCCATATACAGTTTTCAATCATCAAATTATTAATACAATAATATAAACAAACTATGCACAAGACCATGGAGTGCGTATATATATTATTCACCAATGATAACACATAAACGATATCATTGTGTATGATAGTTTCAAGGATTGTGTTTTTTATTAACGATGATTTCTTAACTTCAACCCTAGTGAAAGGTTGTAACAACTTTGTCATTTGAACAATCCTAATGTCAACCATGCATTAGAACCTTTCCAATTAACAATTGATATGTATACTTGCAAAACGACGATAAAATATTCACATATTATTTTGAAGTTCAAACTTTATTATTTGTAACCGATGGCTTAGAGTGGTTATAATATATGGAGTTTGACTATAATAGTAAAAGTATATAAACCATGACAATCACAATACTCAACCTTGGTATAAGCTTTCACAAATAATAGTTTGTATACCCAACTTGACAATAATAATAATAATAGACCCTATCATATTTTTTGGCAAAGATAGTTTGTGATTGTTTATGTTTTCTTGTTCTTAGCATAGTATAAGAATCTTGGTCATATTAGTTTCACTTAAGGTAGACTTTAGATTAGAATTTCTATGTAGAAAAAGATACCATAATAGTTATTGTAAACAAAAACTTGTTATAAGTGAGGCAACATGATAATAGTAAATTTACAATGGAATAAACCATGCTTAAGGCCTATAATTATTGGAATAACACTGATAATATATTTACCTATGACTTAGACTTATGAAAGTGATGGTAGATATCATTCCATCATGAAATGATGCATTTAATTACAATGACCAAACTTATAATGTCAAAGAGATTTCCAGGTAGTAAGATTCCTATAGGAAGCAAGTAACAATCGGATTGGTACATTATAAATAATATGGTAGTGTATGTTGTTACAATAATACATGCAGCAAGGCGATAATGTAAGTACTGAAGTTTATAACTTGATGATGAGCATATTTACATACAAGCAACAGGTTGATAATTTCCATAACTAGTAAGTTAGAGATAAAATCGAAACATGTACTCTATTGGAAATCTTTACTATCAAGATTTATAGAAGTATTTCCGTGAATAAAAGGAAGTACAGATAAATATAACATTAGCATTATAGGCATATTAAAATAGGAGTAAATATAAGACAAAGAACCTGAGCTCTAAGCTCACTGTAAATATCGTTTGCTTTGCTAAGTGGAATAAAGATAACGATCCTTATATCTGAACTTAAATACTGTCTAAGAAAAACAAAGTCTAAAGAAAACAAATATGTTACCTCATCAGATCTTTTTAAGAACAATCAGTTTATTGACTAGCATATTAACATGCAACAGAATTACTTCTTGCTACCTTATGAAATAACTTCTACTGGATCAATCGTTACCTATTGAACCTGTAAGAATCAGTAGTCCTTCTGCGTTAGTGTAAGTGCTAAGTAAGGCCTAGTTTTCAAAAATAGATTTCACCTACTTGCCAAAATTAAACTTGTTAGTAAAACCGAAAGAAAGTTGAATGCAGTTCAATCTTATATACATTACGAAAATGAAAGTTGTATTAGTTATCGTAATATAAAACTGATTAATACTAAATGTTAGACTATTTCATTTTCCGCTAACCGCTAGCATTTAGTAAACTTCATATTCAGACATTTTATGTTGTCTTAAAAATTTTAATTTTTTATGAAATTTTGTTGTTTTGACACCCCCAACTAAGGAAACACTTATGCGAAGTAAACTCATGCTCCTACCATTCATCAACCAAGAAAATCCCTACAAGGTAGTTTAGCTACCCACATGTGGGTGCGCTCAGGTTGCACTTTGTCTTAGCATTTTCCAAGTGATGCCCAACCAACACCACTTGAGGGCATCCAAGCACTTTGCCTTCTCTTTGGCAGAAAAAAATCCAAGTCACTCAAACTTCGATGTGACTATTCCACAAAAGTAGGCAAACCCTCAGTAGATTATGCTTCAACAGCTCGACAAATCTATTATGAAGAGAACCCTTTCCCAAGATTCGTTATGATATGATCTGGCACGACCACTTAATAATTCCAACACCCTCTTTTCACTCGAGGTTGGCTAAGAGCGTGCAACACTGCCACAGGGTTTTTCCAAGGGAAAGGAAAACTTGGATACTAGCCTGGAAGACTATGCCTTAACCAATGAAAACAACATTTAACTTATTCACTTCTACTATAATTTACACTTAGTCAATTTTAGAAGTGTCTTACCAT
>LPNX011040997.1:66399-109386 GCA_001517045.1 Pseudotsuga menziesii | reverse complement strand
ATATGTATGTATATGTATATATGTATATATGTGTATATATATGTGTGTGTGTGTGTGTGTATATATATATAAGGTAGAATAAATATGAGTTACAATAGATATCAATAAGGGATTTCCTGCAATCATATTCCCACTCAATGTGTACAAACCGAACCAACTGAGGAGTTACAAGACTTAGAAAATCTCCTTGTAATCTCTCTTAAACTATCGGAGCCACCCAACCAACTCCATCAAACCTTTTTACCGACTACTATGAAAAACCTCGCTCTTCCTGTTGCCGAAATATCCCTCAAGCCAAGCTCTTCAAGAATGCATGCTTTCCAATCCAACGCATCACACAGACTCCTTGCTGTGATAACGAACTTCCTTGAGAAAAGTGTGTGTTTGTGACTTATCTCAATCTCAAATTCCCCTCCATAGATTGCTAGTGAGCTAATACTTTCATAAGACTTCCATGCTTGTCTTCATTTTTCCTTCGTTCTTATATAGCCATCATGTGGGAATGAGTGACCCAAGAATGGTCACACCCTTTCTTAGTGCCCATGCCAAAGAGCCCCTTCATTGACATGTTGGGTTTCTAACCAAGTGTTGTACCAATTTGACACCCCACAATTGTGCTCATCATGCCAAAGGTCATACCGAATGGTCCGCCGTGTCTTCTTACCTCGTTGTCCAACCATACATCGTGGGCCTTGGGTGCATCTTATGTGGATCTTATGGGCACTTGGTCCAAGCATGCCCCAACTTCCAATGTTTAGCGTACCCCATTGTCCACTTGTCATGTGGAGCTCCCAGATCCCCATCCCATGCCACTTGCCGATGTGCCACACTTCCCACTTCGCTTGGCTTTCCATGCCTCGAATTTGGTGAAGTGTGGGATTGAGTGTGGGTGAAATGTGGGATTGAGTGTGGGTGCACGCCTATGCATCATCTGCATGCCCCACATGTTTTGTTTTGATGTTATGGTCATTTGGCAAGGTGTCCCCTTCTCCAAGCCACCATCCCACCAAGCAAAGAGTCTTTCCTTGCCAAGCTCCCTGTCCACCCATCTTGGGAAGGAGCACTATGCTCCAATGGGCATGATGGTGATAAGTCTAAGTGCGCTTGAACTAAGGCCATTACAATGGGGTATTTGAGGGTGCTAAACCTATTGATAGATTCAAAAACAAAATTTAAACACTTCCAAATTTAGATTTAACCAGTTTTTTTTACCAAATTCCAACCAAAACCCACCGTAAAGTAAAAAAGGTAGAATAAATAGACTAGTCCTATGTTAAACAATTTAAAAATAAATAAAACAAATTCAAATTTCATATTTTTTATTTTATATAGGTTAAAATCTTTGAATTGATAATTTTTATCTATTTTAAATTAGAGTTGTTAGAAATTAAACTTATTTTAAATATAAGAATTTTCAAAAATATCTTATGATGCTAAGTAATATATACATTAATGCCAGACATGATACTTTTTCATCTTAAAAATTAGTTTTAAAATGAAAAAAAAAGTCTACGCAAAGTCATCTGTGTATCCTATTTAATACAAAATGAATGCCACCCTTAATTTGATCTTTTCAACTAATAGTTGTTGCTGTTTCTCGGGCATGAGTTGAAAATTCGAGATTGGAACCCATGTGCACTGCCAACAATATTTAATGCCCTTAATGGATGACTCATTTTTAATGTCGCTATTGGTACTAGCTATTCTAATTGCACCGAAGGCATTATTTAATGGATTGGTTCCCTTGGTCACTTTGTCGTCTATCGATGGCCCATGAGGAGCTTCCCCATATAATCCTATTTTTAGGTTATTTACCAATGGCACTACATAAGTCTTATTTGCCACCTCTTAAAGTGGGGTTTATCCAAGGTTTTAGCTCTGTAATATTTCAACTATGGCTACAAAAGACAAGGATTTGCTAAACAAGGATGATGATATGGAATTTCATGAAGATAATAATACCAGTGGAGATGAAGATGGAGAATAAGACCAATAGGGATATTGGAGAGAGGATTTATAGTCATAAATTGAACAAGATGTAGAATAGCTCGAAGCCTCCAACAAAACTACTCACTTGTTGGAAATGAGGTAGCTTGATGAAAAACTAAGGGAAATTCTAGTAGGTCCGACTTCTAGGGAATTCATAGTTTGTTTACAGGCCATGAGGGGTTTTAGACATATATGTTGAAAGAAGACTCTAGCGGGGAATTTATTATGTAATATGTACAAGTGTCTTTGAGTTGTATCAATATTCTAGAACTTGCTTGGAAATTAGGCATAGAGATGGCAGGGCTTGTGCTCATTTTTTCCCTTGTTACTAAAATTTTGATACTCCCTGTCATATTAGATGTTTGATATGATGTTCACAGAGCGAGTGGCGACAAGAAATTTGATGAGATAAACCTTGGAATATATGTGATATTGAGATTGGATAAATTTGCAAGGATAATTATTCGGATCAAGAAGAAAGATGTGTATTCCTAGATTACATCGCATGCCCACAAGCGACATAATGCTACGTTGTTGTTAATGGATACCATCATTTGGTGAGGGGAAGCATATAGCTTCTTCCTAATCTAAGAGAACAAGTGCAGATGAAAGACAAACTAAGAGGTAGTACAGAGGATAATAGGCCTATGTATTTTAGCAGGCATGGTTTTATCGAATTCACGATGTCATTTTTGGAAGTCAACAATCCAAGTCTCTCAAGATGGGTTCTTAAAATTTGGCCTCTTTATGCCAATGTGCTACATGGTCTCGGTAAAGATGATGAGAGTGACTGTTCTTACAATTATCCAAGAGAAGGTGTTGAGTGTGAATTCGATGATACCTTCAGGGCTTCACAGTTTTATTTTTGGAGATGCAACCCTCGAACAATTACATGTGATTTCACTATATTTTTGTTTAGGAAGAGAAACATATATTGCACATGATACTCTCATAATTCTTTCTACCAATCCATATCACAATATTCTCCCATAATTTACTCAACAATCAGACATTTTCACACCAAATGCACTTTTACAAAAAGGAACCCCTACAAGGTTGTTGAGACTCCCATTGAGGTTAAGGCCCATTGAAGTAGATAATCATAAAAATTTCCTACTAGCAACTCTCAATGATAGGACATTTATGGATTCTACATATTTGGGAAATTTTCCATACTAACTTGAGCCACGGGCATCATCTACTTCGATATGGTCAAGGAACTTAGTTACTTGCTGACAAGGATGCTTATATTAGAAATGACTGTGAAGGTCATGGACACATTTAGGTCTCAAAAAAGAGACATTGCCAATCGACCATTAGATTGGAAGAGCTCACAACCAATACATTAGGAGAATAATTACCAGACATATACATTTGACATGTGAAAGGGGAAATCTATAATAATGTAAATGAAAATATTTCCAACAATACTCAAATATACATCTCACACTAAAATACAAAATAGATATTTTGAATGAAATATTTAAGTAAGTTTAGGAAAAATGTTATACAATCTCAACATTTTCTTGTTTGTTATCATTGGAATATGATCATGCATTGTTTACTAAAATTGCAGCTCTGGGTTGATTTTGACATCAATGAAATCCGTTTTGCAACGAACAAGCTTGTAAACAATCATAACAAATACCAGTGCTCCAAGCATTGCTTATGCCTATTACATGATTTGTCACAAATTTCACCAATGGTTCAGATGCATAGCAAAATGATGACCATCAACTAGAAAAATAAATATTGTCATGTGTAGGGAAATGAGTAATGTTATCCTACAATTTATGGGTCCAATGAGAATTAGTAAATGGTGTACTCATAATGGTCATGCAAATTGTATAAACACCTAGACATTGCACCCCTAAGTTACCAACCTATGTTGTCATGGCATTTAATAATTACATTGGGCCTCCATGGCACCAATCTCAACCAAATCACATACCAATTTCACCCATAACAAATCCCACTCAAGATAGCTTGGGAATTGACTATCCATAAATCCCAAAGATTGATATTAACAAGGTCAGCCATTGACATTGGTAACAATTAATGTCAAGGATGGACCTTTACCACAATGCCATGTACTACAACATTAGAAGGAATGTGAATTGCACCATCATTCTCCTTTGAACACTATGCAAAGATGAAAAACACTTCATATGTCTCACTTCTGAAAAAAGAGGCACACCTTCATTCTCTGTCCCTTTCTCACATAAAATTGCAACCCTCACTCCCTACACTCCTACCAAATGAAAATAAGTATGTCGATTACCAATATAATTAGAATCAAACTTTATCACTACCTAGCTCTTTATTGTTTTACTTACATATGCATACTTTCTCGTATGGAAAATTAATGTGAATTTCATTTTACTTGCTATCAAATGCATGGGTTTCTATTTATTACTTATTAGTAAGCGCAACAAAGTTTTACTTTCAATTTCATCGACTACCATGCCTAAAATAATCTTGCACATGTCGTATGTATACTCCATTCTAATATCCTGTACACCTAATACCATGGATCATGCTATCCATGTCTACAAGATCTCCTCTTCATCTCACACCTTCTTTGTAACTCTTCAAATTAGTTAATGCTCCTATTGTTGTTGAGTAGAAACACTCAAAGAATTTACCACTGGTAGTTATATCACACCACTTTCGAAAGGCCAACCAAATACAATATTAAAATATACTAATCTTCTTATAGGTTTCATAACCTCAACTTGATAAACATAANTATATATATATATTTTTTTTTTTTTCCAGAGAAAAAAATCTTTTATTCATTGAATAAACGTGAACTGCTCTATTGAGCTTACATAAAGTTATGCCACTTATGCTTCTTACATACATAAGAAAATATTGTTGTTCTTGTGACCTTTCAAAAACCTTCCATCCACCTAATGTCCTCTTTTGTTTTGTCTTCTTTCGGAAACGTTTTTTTCCTATATATTCAGCTTCTAACCTCTTGTAGAACTGAAAAATAGATTGTTTCATAGGATAGGGCATAGTGCCCATTTGATATTTCTTCTATCTCGATCACCTCCAGCTAAATTGTTAGAGATTTTTTGGATAGAGTATCCGCTTCTGTATTCAATTCTCTATAAATGTGTGAGAAATCTATCAACCCGAATTGATATTTTAATATTTGAATTTTGGCTAATAGATATTGTAGATGTGGTGCTTTGAAAAGGTTTTTTCCATTAGCCCAAACTATTACCATTTTTGAGTCACCATAAATATGAATGCTCTATATTTTCCTATCTTTCACAATTTTCAAAACTTCCCATAAACTCAGCTTTGTTGTTGGTTGCTTGTCCAATAGAATATTTAATGCATACTTTTGTTTCTGCTGACAAATTTATGACCGTTCCAACTCCTCCAAGTGGGGGATCTCCTTGACTCGCTTCATAAAAAAAGGACCATGAAAAGTCCTTATTTATGACTGGTGCTATGAGAATTCTTTTCTTTCTTGGAGTTGGGATGAGTTTATGCTCCTGCAGATTTTCCATCAACAAAGCAACGGCAACATCAGGGGGTACCCACCTATTCTAGAAGATTGATCTATTGAGGACCTCCCAAATGTTGTAAACAAAAAGGACTAGAAAGGCTTCATAGCAACATACCACTTCATCCAACCACCATGCCTGGCCGCATTGTTCCAGTGTAGCATCAGATCTTACATGCGTTTTGTTATTTGTGAGCTTCTGCAACACAGATGTCCATACGATTCCTGTATATGGACACAAAGGGAAGAGGTGAGAGGTATGTTCCTCATTCATCTTGCATAAAATGCAAAATCTCGGGCCTTCAAAACCCCTCTTTGTCATCATTTCTCAGGTGAGAAATTTATTATTTAGCACCAACCACATATATAAGTGTTTAATAATTTTATAATTAATATAACTGGTATATAAATTAGCTAGACTTGTTTGTTACACATAATATTATATTATCGGCATACTTATAACTTTCTACAGTTGTACATAAAATTAAAGTTCTCTGACATTTCATTTCCCTACTTTAGGGGTATGCTAGTTGCACCGAGAGGCACTCTACATCCCAGTATGAGGGAGATCTTGTAACATTTGTCGGTCTTGTAAAGTTTGATACTAACAAAATAATAAAAAATAAAAGAGTTTTAATTATCGACCAAAATAAATGTTGATGACAAAAACAACCTAATACGGGGGATATGTTGTAATGTTCATACCTAAAAAACAACAAAAAATTAAATATTATGCTCCTACCTAGCAAAATAATAAAAAATAAAAAATTGAATTATCCGAAAAAAATATGTTGGCATGGCACATGGTTTTAAAACCATGTGCAAGGGCTCCTAAACAACCCATGGTTTAGGAGGGCCTTGCAAATGGTTTTAAGACCGTGTCCAAGCCTCCGAAACAACCCATGGTTTTAAAACCATGTATGGGGGAGATGTTGTAATGTTCGTTCTAACAAAATTTTAAAAAATAAAAAATATGATTTCTCGTCCATAAATTATATTAAATATTAATGATACAAATATTATATGTCCACCTTAAATAAAAAGATGTTTCTTTTAGTTTGAATCAAATCAATGGCTATATATAGGACACACCAAAGCTGATAGAGGTTTTCACCTAGAAAGATTTGATCCCTCTTGACACTTGATAGAGCCTAAGATTTGGATTTATGCTCGCTTAATCCAATGGTCTATTAAGATTTTAAAAATCGACACCATTAGTAGAATTGATAATATACGGTTCACTCATTGAAGTTGTAACGTAAAGCTAAACAAATCCTAAATGCAAATGCTGGTTACCGGTCATATCGTTAGTGTCCAACGGATTTGAGAATGAACCATCTTGTCTTAATTTCGTACACACTTTTGGATCAAGTGGTTTATCAAATATGATTTATATTATATAGATATACTCTTTGGTTAAGGTAATCATTTTTTTAATAACGATTTTTATAATAATTTTTTTTCATTTATTTTAAATTTAAATTTTCAAGTCTAAATAATATTTATATGTATAATATGATCAAATTTTTATTTTTCAATTTTTAAAATATTTAAAACACACATTGTGATTTGATTCTTTAACTTAGATATTTTTTTATGTTATGTATGCATTCAATTTAATGGATAGTTATCAAAATTAATAAATATATTAAAAGGATATATATATTACACTTAATTACTTCAATAGGCGTATATATCTTGGAATTTTGGGGTGGACTATCATCTATGCTTTTTCATCTACCAACGAGAATGAGACAAGTGCACTATCCAGATTGATTCTATGCGTGTCGTCGAAAATTAAACGAGAATGAGACAAGTGTACTGTCTAGATTGATTCTATGGGCGTCGTCCAAAATTAATAATTAATAATTTCAAAAAAATAAAAATAGCTTAATTAACATGTGATAAGTACAATTAGTGACACTTTAAAAATTTAAATTAATCTTCAACTATTAGATTATTAGATACAACTATTATCTTAACTCCATTGATAATTAGATACAACTATTATCTTAACTCCATTGATAATTAGATACAACTATTATCTTAACTCCAATGATTCTACAACTATTAGCTTAACTTCAACTCTAATCACAGATATATTGGATAACTATTAGATACAACTGTTAGCTTAACTCCAACAATTCTACAACTATTAGCTTAACTTCAACTCTAATCACTCAAGGCTTAGTCCAACTGCATTTGGCATCTATGAGTCTAGCTAATGTGTAGTCATGTAAGAGTTGAACTCCTAATAAAATTGTTCGAACTCCTAATAAACTCTACCAAACTCCTAATAAACTCCTACATCTCGTTACGTTGATAGGCATATATATCTTAGAATTTTGGGGTGGATTACCATCTATGTTTTTTCATCTACGAACGATATTGAGACAAGTGTACTGTCTAGATTGATTCTATGGGCGTCGTCCAAAATTCATAATTAATAATTAAAAAAATAGCTTAGTTAACATCCAATAAGTACAGTTCATGATAGTTGGAAAAATTAAAATTCAACTTCATCTATTATATTATTAGATACAACTATTCGATTACTAGATACAATTGTGAGATTAACTCCATTGATGATACAACTCTTAGCTTAATGTCAAATCCAATCATGACTTTTACTTGAACTGGAATTGTCGATACATTAATTTTAAATTAACTATTAGTTGGGAAAATTAAACTTCAACTTCAACTATTCGATTATTATATACAACTATTCAATTAATAGAAACAACTATGAGCTTAACTCCATTGATGATACAACTACTAGCTTAACTTCAACTCCAATTATGAATTTTAATTGAAATGCTATTGCTGATATATTATCTTTTAAATTAACTATTCAGGAAAGTCGGAAATATTCAGGAAATATGACCGAGAGCTGTAAAAAGTCGATGAAAGGTATCATCCTTGTATCAGATGAATATAATATATACAAGTTCAGGAGGCTTGCACATGAACTAGTGGTTCCATGGAGAGATGACCCTCATGTATACATGCATGCTAGAACTTCTTAAATAAGATTTCAGCCAAGAAATGCTTGGAACATCAAAGATATACAGGAGGTATGTGTGTGACTTTTGGTATTTTATGCACCATAATATGATGAATGATGAAAGTATGGGCTCCAAAGTTCTATTAGAGGTGAATCTTCATGTGACAAATGAGATTAAATGATTGATGTTATGTGCATTGGTAATATTTTTTAGTTAGTATACGTTTCAAAATATGTGAGAATGTTATGATTATGTATAGGTTATATTAATGTGATATGAATTACTTATGTTGCAGAGCAATGTGAAAATGATTAAATGTACTTGAGAAAGGTACTATTATACATAATATATAGATATTCATGATAACATAGAAAAGTTATGTGCTAAGAAATGCAAATACTTGAATGATTTATTTTTAATTAGGATGTTATATATATGTCATGTATGACTAACAAATAATGCAAGTACATTTTGAGGGAAAAAATAATCTTTAAAAAGTTATGATGGACAACAACAAGAGTATGTTGCAAAAGAAATTACTCTTTATATTTCTCTGGATTTTAAAAGAATCATACATTTGCATATGTTTTCTTATAATCATGGAAACAATTGTAGTGTTTGTGAAAACCACGGGTTATTATAGAAAAGGTATATTAGAGACATTCTGAAGAAAATACAAAACACACAAAGATAGATGAAGCTCACTAATTGCAAGAGAAAATGTATGTTCAAGGAAAAAGTTTTGAAAGATAACAAAACTGAGGACAGTGTACCTTTAAGGGGGGGATAATGTAATATCCATCTCATGCCCTAATTTTTATGTAACAGAAAATTCAATTATGTATGTGTGGGAAATGTACACACAAGAGATAGAGTTGAGTAAATATATTATAAATACATGCAAATTTAAATATATAGAAATAAAAAATATATAATTTATTATGTAATTAATTGACATAATACCCATACATTCTTGTGAAGTTGAAAGAAAGTATTTAAAAGAAACCCAAGAAATTTAGGGTTTTGAGCTAACTCTTCATTATGGTTAGAATTCCATTCATGGAAGAAATCAAACTCTCGATATTTATTAGAAGGAAATGAGGGGAAGCTAAAGAAATATATAGGACAAGAATATGATGTTACTGACTACTGGCATAGAAAAACAACCGCTTCAAAACGAAGTGATCTAACTCCTAAAGGGTGACACATCGTTGCACTCTATGCAATTGGTAGAAGGGACAACAAAAAGAGGATTGGAACTACGATATGGGAGGTAGACACTTCTGAGTACACTCTAATCTCATATTTCTATTTTTTTTAATGTGTTCTATTATCAAGTTATGTGGCTACATTATGTAGAGTATTACTTTGTTGACATGTGCTTGATTAAGGAGAATGATCTCTCCAAAGAGATTCAAATATTTGTTATTATGATTTTCTCTCAGTTTTATATATAAACCACATTAATAAATGTGACCTATGAATGAAGAGAGGGATCTCTCTCTCAGAACCCTACTCCCCTCACCTTTAATATGTTTTATTTCTTTACTGCAATTTCATAAATCTTTATTTTTGTTAGTGTATCTATTTCCCAACAAAATTATCTTTCTTGAAAATTGAATCCTTCTCTTAAACCTTTTATTATACTAGATGTGATTAGTAGAAAAGTCACAATCTCTCCCTTGGAGGAAGAGAAGAGCTACGACTCTTAGCTTACTCAGTTCTTAGCTACACTTTAAGGGATAGTTGTTTCATATGATAGAAAATCTTCTATATGCGTACATGCCACCCATATAGAGTCTAAGGGGAAAAATGTTGCTGAAAATAATTCCAAGAATCCATTAAAATGAGTTGGAAATAAGTTTAAAGGAAAAGGGAAAGCTAAGAATACATCCACTATTAAAAACGAAGGTGAGAATCCCTCATGTTACCACTGCATTAAGGGACATGATGTATCACAATGTTAGAAATTACATCCAAAATTAATATTAAAGAGGTAAGGAGGGTACAAGGATAAATGAAAATCACATAATGTTGTTGTAGTGTTGCAGGATGTGGGATTTGACTCTGGTGATGAGTCCAAAGTCTCAATTATTGGATTCCAAGATAAGGATAAAGATATGTCTCTTTCTCATCATGTAAATACAAGTGAAAGTATACATTCTTACTCTACTCAAGATGATAAGAAACAAGGTGAAATATTTCATGTTAGATTCATTACGAAGCATACAAAAGTCGATATGTTATTTGATAGTGGGTCTCAAGTCAATTTAGTTTTTGAAGAAGTGGGAAAGAAACTGGGTTGATCTACTATACCTCATGAAAATCCATAAGCCATATCCACTGGGATGGGTTACTAATGATGCATAATTACAAGTAACAAATAAGTGTATCCTAAAATTTGCAATTTATGATAAGTTTAAAGATGTGCTAGAGCTTGATGTAGTACCACTGGATATATGTGGCATTGTACTTGGCATCCCATATTTATATTATTGTAAAGCCATATTTTACAAGGAGAAGAATCATTATCATCTTTTCAAGGATGGTGTTGGATATGTTATACATTCACATCATAATCTATGCGGGTCAAATGAAAAGGTTAGCAAATGCTAGTAAGAATTTTTTATTGATGATGATTAAAGTTAAAGAGTTGAATGATGACATATCCAAATCCTTTGAAGGAGGTGATCTAAATCATAAATATGAAATGGTTAAAATAATTTCTAAATATGAATTATTTCAAGAACCAGCGGGATTACCACCCAAGAGAGGGATAAAACATGAAATACATCTACATCAGGATGTGCCACTTCCTAACATTGGCATGTACCATATGTTTGTGATGCAGAACAAGAAATAGATTCAAGATCTTATTGGAAGGGGAATCATTATACCGAGCACTTCACCATGTGGTTCACCAACTGTTTTGGTGACAAAGAAGGATGGATCTTGGATAATGGGCATTAGTTATAGAGCTCTAAATAATATCATGGTAAAGAACATGCATCCACTTCCATGTATTGATGATTTACTTGATCAATTGAAATATACAAATTATTTTTCTAAGTTAGACTTGCATAGTGGTTACCATCATGTTAGAATTTCTGAAAATGCTGTATAGAATATTTCTCTTAAGACAAAACAAGATTGTATGTGTGGTTGGTTATGCCTTTCGGGTTGTGTAATGCCCCAACTACTTTCATGAGAGTGATGAATGATGTATTCTGACCATTCATTGATGATTTTATCATTGTCTACTTAGATTATATTCTTGTTTTTAGTCACACTCGGAAAGAGAATGTTTCTCATGTGAGAAACATGCTTTATTAAATAAGGAGGGAAAAGTTGTATTTAAATATGTCAAAATGTGTATTTGCTAAAACATATTTAGTGTACTTAGGCCATGTCATTGGTGGAGGCCAACTAAGAGTAGATTCTTCCAAGTTCAAAGTCATTGTAAATTGGCCAAGGCCAAAAATATTCATAGAGGTTAGGAGATTTCTTGGTGCATTCCAATATTGGAGAAAGTTCATAACTGGTTTTTCCTCCATCGTAGCACCATTACATTCATTGACCAATGTTAAGCAATGTTTTTATTGGGGAGGAAAGCAAAAAAAATCCTTCAATAATTTGAAAGGAAAAGATCAAATCCTTATATTTAATAGTTGTATATAAGGTTGGCCACGACAAGGAGAGAGGAGGGGGAAGCAAAAGTGGACACGCAGATAAGAGATCACAACAGAGTGACAAAGAGATAGAGAATTGTGGTCACTAGTGTTTAAAGATTTGTGTTCCACATTAACGCTCAAGGTATTGCGTTGGTGTCTATTCTTTGTGTCAGTTGATGCTAGACTCATACATCTCACATGTAATTTTTTAACCATTTATTCTATTTGAAGAATTAATATATCCATCGCACTAAGAGTGGACCCAAATATGTAGGAATTATAAAGCCAAACTTCGTTATCAAGTTATTGTCTTTCATTTTTTCAATCCTACTTATCTTTAATAATGATTCCTGTTATGCTCTCTTTAAGTTTTATTGTTACGCCTTATTGAAGTTCGGTAATTCAGCACAAAATCACATTTAAATTTTTGGCTAGTTAATTGTAAATATCCTTTCCGTGCTTATAGATCATTGCTAAAGTGAGTAATAGCCATAGAGATGAAATCTCTACAAAGTTGTTAGTCCCTCATCCCAACCCCACTTTAAACTCTAGTGAGTATTGCTTCAAAATTTGAATTATGCCTCTGACACCACATAGGACTCTCTGCCCTTCTATTTCTTCATAAAAAAAACTTGTGGATAGTATTTAATCTACAAGATGGATGGGTTCCTACAATTCTTTTTAGAACAAACTTACAAATAAGAAATTGACATAATTTTTCTTTGAATTGTAAAATCAAAGGTTGGTTCATCCTTGTCTTCAAAAAGGCTTGTTTTCCTCACCCTCCATATAGCCCAGATTACCATTGCTAGGAGAGGTCTAAACTCTTCAGTTATTTTATTGTTGCACCAGTGTAGAAGGAATTTTTCCACCATCCTTCCAGTCCAACATCTGTTTACGTAATTTGGGATTGTTAGATCCTTCCAAACCTGTTTTACAAATATGTACTCCATTGCTAAATGATAATTAGATTCCTTTGCATCTTTTCATAAACTACATTGACTAGGTCCAACCCAATTCCTTCTTAGCATTTTATCCCATGTAACAGCCTTGTTTGATAATGTGAACCACAAAAAAAAATATCCTTCATCTGACATTGAACTAACCATATGATATTCCACCACCATTTCTAAGAAATTCCCTCATATTCCATGTCCATCAAAACTTTGTGTCCATCCTTGGGAATATACAACCCGTTGTTCTCCCTAATCCACTTTAGCTTGTCATTAATGTTAGAAAGCTTCACGTGATTATTCCTCAAATTACCAATGAAAACGTTCTATACCTCAATATCTCATCTGCTTAGGCATAGTTGGTCTTCTCCTATATGTAATGCCCCATATTTTGACATTTGGTATTTAAACTCTTATATGAATTAACTTAACATTTTAATCTCTTATTATCTATTTGACTCAGTTACATTCATTGAGGCTATTATTATATGAACATATAGACTCCCTAGATATGTGGATAGTAAATGGAATTTATCATTTTGTTTTATCAATGTTGATGAATATGTTATGTCATTTGAACATGCAATTGAATATGGAATATTGATATGTGAATGTGAGTTCAGGTGTACTTTGAGATAGAACAAGTACAATATATGTTTCAAAGACACTTACATGATTATATTAAATGTTGTTTTAGTGACATAAATTAACACTTGAGAGAGTTGAGAATGTTTATACATGAGATCTATGTTAGTGGTGAACTAACCCACATGTTGATTGGCTATGAGATAGCCAAATTCCTATATTGCCAAGGGGCACGAGATGTCTTGGACATCAGGAGGATAGTGATGTTATATCAATTTTCACGTTGTTTAATTATGAATATCAATATATCTAAGACTTGTGGATGAGTGTGAGTTTTGACAAGAACTACAACTTTCCCAAAGTGGTTCTTCAATGACGACACCCCTTAGAACAGTGATGGAAGAGTAGAATTGATGTAGGGTGTTAAACCTAGTACTATTAAGGGGGGGGGAGGGTGGACGCATTTCTCACTGTTTATCCCCTGAAACCCAGAGTCATGGGAGGGATATACTAAGAATGCTCCCCAGGATGTGTGATGATGACTAGTGGGTTCCTTTTGGGGAAGCTTGGTTAATTTGTAGGACTCGACACTTCCGCTTACGGGTTCTATATGTGTTTAGGTCAGTGTAGCTGACACCACAATATATTCCAGTAGAGGATGTTATGGTGAGGTTAGGAGATGGAATTAGTGTTGATTAGGTGTTTAAGTATCGATGGGAATGGATGGGGCCAGCAATGGATTGAATCGTGTTCTTGATTGTTACAAACCACTATGATTATATGCTTAATTGCTTCAGTATGTTTATCTAATTCAGTTTTATTAATTTTGTATGAATGATTTTGAATCAGAAATGATGCATTGTTATGTTGGTATTTTGTATGTTGTTTGCAAGCATATAACACAACTACATTTGAACAAAAAATTCGACGACACTCTAAAATTTGCACTTCCGGTCAAATTTTACTTATGATAAAATGCATTTTTTTTCTTCATATTGGCCCGATACCCGTCGGATTTTCGACACCCAATAGACATGGTCATCGGAATTTCGACACTGAATGGAAATTATATATAGTTTGTGGATCTCCAGTTTATAAATTTTGTGGATCGTGGCTAGTTTTGTTGATATACCGAGTTACTGGGTTCCACAAGAGATGTGTGGCCCCTGGAGGGCGTATTGGCTTAGGTGTATGAACCGAATCTCGAAAATCCCTTTGGCACACACTGGGATTCCTCCTTATCCTATGCATAATTTATACTCTGCTCCATTACTTTAAGTATTACATGTGGTAGATGCAAATCCCTCTACCTCATGTATAGTTTATTTGGTTACCACTAGACTAATATACACCAAGAGACAGAGCAGGGAGAGGAATTCATCCCGATAATAGAGCCATCCATAATTAGCAATGAGCTATCGACCTAGAAGGAATGCTGACTCTTGTCCCAGCCATTGAAGGACATACATTTTTTCCTTCTCATGGATTCCCAATCCTTGTATGGAGTTGGAAAGTTGTGAGAACAGAACCATGAGAAACCCCCTTTTTATGCTTGCCCTGCCCTAAATTTACAAAAAAAACCGTTCTACTTCTGTGGGATCTCAATCAAGAATCTAGAATGGGTTTAGTGATGGATGGAGACAAAGCTTCTAGGTAAACCCAAAATTGAATTGGTGGAAAATGAGCTCGATCTGGGGAGATAAGGTCCAAATCACCTAACATTAATCAGTGGTTTGACGAACTCATAGGAATATTTTTGTCATGGAAGCAATCAAGGTTTAATACATCTCTCTATTCATTGAATATCCATTCCCTTTTTGGCTTTTCAAGTCGTTAGCTTAAATTTTTTTTAATTTTATTTGCAGCTTGGTTTCACTACACTGGGGTTGAAAACAAAGCAGGGAATCATACTGGAAGTGGAGAATCACACCACGTCAGCTTTGCTGGTTTGATTCTTTATTCAATCCATTTGTTTGCATTCTATGTCTGTTGTTCTAATAGTAATGATAGATCCACAAAATGAAATATGATATAACCCTAAACCCTAAATATGTAACCCAAGGGTGGACCCAAACCCTAGAAGACTAAAGAGACTTGGCTTCTTTAATAAAAAATTAACATTGTGCTAACCTTTGTACTGTTTTCAATTCCTATTTAAATGCCTAGACCATCAATAATGATAACAATGTTGAAAGGTTGAGTGCTGTCAGAGATATGCATCACAAATTTCCAAGGATAATAGTGGGTGGGGAGGTGATTTCATATATGCAAGGGTGATTACTTCTTTTTTTATCTCCAGGTGATTTAATATATGCAAGGGTTATGATGCCATCTATGTGCCAAGTATCAAGAACTCTCCACAAGAAAAAGTCTCCACAAGCATTAATACTAGGCCATCCAAATATCTATCAACATGTAAGAAAATGTGATAAAAATTACATGTGGATACCCATGCAAAATGGGGGGTAGCATTTGGCTCTAGCTGCTGGAGATGTAATCTCATGAGAGTGCATGAGAACCTCATATTCTCTGAAATGGACTTGTTAGAAATGATCATTAATGCAAGAAAACTAAAAAATCATGTGGTAGGATGGATAATCTCAAGATCCCTAAACACCGCATCACATCCAAAATTTCTATCATCATCATTTTTTTTAGAAATGGCTTTACAAGTAAGGAACAAGTCGTTAAATCCAAAATATTATTAGCTACTTGATGAGGCTTGTAAAATACCAGGTAACAATGGTATGGATTCTCCCCAATAAACGTTCCCAATTAGCTCGTTATTGTTTGATATAGGGAATCCTTTCGGTTTACGATTCAGCTACCGTAGGTCAAGTAACGGTTTAATCTTGCTTTTACCGGTTGCAGCCCGGTCCACTGTTTAAGTGTATTTTTTAGTTTTATTTTATATATGATATGCAAGTGCCTAATCTAAGTGCAAATGATAGAGACAACAAAGAGTTCACAATGTGATGTGCATGTTCTTACCTCTCGTCTTATTACCCCTGTTAAGTCATGAATTTGTTTTCTTCAGTCTTATATTTTGCTTGTGATTTTTGTTTTAAGCTTGCTCATTTGCTTACTTATAGGAAATTTTGGTTTAGAGTGAAATTTTGATTTTTTGCCTTTAGAATTTCATTATTTTTTGTTTTTCTTATGTCCTGAAGGGTTCTATAGGGTATATGTTGATTAATAGTTTCATGAATAAGCACTAAGATCAAGGTTTAGTCATATAAACCTAGGTTAAAGTTTAATTAGTGGTCAAATAGCACAAAATGTGATTTTTAAACTTTCTTGTAGCGCAACGGTTAAAATTTTGCATTGGCGCGCTACAAGAAAATTACGGGTGCAAAATTTGTCAGTTTTTACGCCAAATTCTCCAATTATTTCACTCCTGGGATGACTAATCACATGTCTAGGCAGGTTTAATACGTGTTTCATCAAAGATAATCATGCAAACAAGTGTTGTCTATGACGTGAGGGAGATCGTGGCAGTCAGAAGTTAAGGCTTGGCAAATCATGACAGACAATGGAAAGAGGCGAGATTGACAAGAAAGAGGTTCTCTAATTAAGCATTACGAAGCTGGTGGAGAAGTGGAATGAAGACACATTACTAAGAATCAGGAATTGGCAGTTGAAGAAGGCATTTAGGGTTTTCTTAGCGCGACAGTTGGAAGTAAGCTGAAGACTTGAAGACACCTGGACGGTTAAATTCAACATTCAGATAGTCCAAGAATCAATTTTTAACACCTGCAACAAGCTGGGAGTGAGGTATTCCGTGTGACTTTGGTAATGGCCTGTTAAATTGGGGGTTTTTCTATTAAACCTTATAATGTTGAATTGTTAAAAGAAAACATAAATTCAAGTATTCAACAAACTCCCAACGGTGAGAGATCAGTCCAAAAGGTTTAGATGAGCATCTTTGTTGTTAGTAAAGTTCAGTAGTAGCTTCGTTAAAGAATTTTGATGCTTGGTTTGACCTAAATTACCCAAGCTCGGTACAAAACATTCCCTGCATTGATAATAGAAGTGACTATTAAAAATTGAGGAAAAATAGCCAAGGAGAATCAAAAGGAGAACTGACTGTCAAAACTCTGAAAACTTGAGGAAAAAAGGCTGTTAGGTCACTAACAGGTTCTGAAAATCA
This sequence comes from Pseudotsuga menziesii, assembly GCA_001517045.1. Lineage (NCBI taxonomy): Eukaryota > Viridiplantae > Streptophyta > Pinopsida > Pinales > Pinaceae > Pseudotsuga > Pseudotsuga menziesii. The sequence goes on along the minus strand of LPNX011040997.1, from coordinate 91,513 downwards.
CACAGAAGCATCATCAAGCCTTGGGAAAGCAGATGAAGAAGAGTGGGAAGACCAACAGGGCTGAGCCCACTGAGTTGAATTGGATAGACAAGTTTCCAGGGTGTGCTGAACTCTTTGAGAATCTTGGATGGTTGAACTTCTTTAAAAAGATTGATGGATATAATACAGAAGTTTCTCATAAATTTGCTCAATGTTATAACCAAGATATAGTATCATTTGATACTCTGAAATTCAAATTAATTGTAGAGTTGGTGGCTAAAGCAATAGGGGTCAAGAATGAAGGAGAACTTTGGTTCAAAAAGGTGCCATTTACCTTCAATTCCCAAAGGTATCTATTGCCTGGCATTGTTCCAGATTGGAGCAAGGGAGTGCTTATCCATAATTTCAGAGCTGAATGGGTAGAGCCTATCAAGGTTCTACAAAGCTACATTACATGTGAAGGGAGGTATGCTTTTGTCTTGAAGTATCATTTCAGGTTCCTTCAGCACCTTGCTGGTGAATCAAGGATCAATCTCCCTTTCTTCCTATTAAAGAGTTTGCAGAAAATGTCAAGCAGGATCAAAGAGCATCAAAATCACACAAGTCAATCCATATTTCACCATGGGTTGATTAAACTTATTATTAACACTATTCTGCAAAAAGAAGGAAAAACTTGGGACTACTTTCTCTTTTGGTCTGGGTTCCAAAATAATCAGGAAGGACATCCTACCAGAAAGCAGGTTGATAAGGGACAAACCCTAATTAGAAAATTAAGACAAAAAGTCAAGGCTGAAGATGAAAAATCTATCAAGTTAGGAGAAGTGGAAGAACCTTCAAAAGGAGATTATGAATCTCAGCACCCTTCAGTTGACAATGAGAATAAAAAGTTGATGTTTACTCACAAGGAAACTCAGCCTGTTCAAAATGAAGCACCAGCAGAAGCACTCATTGATGAAAAAATTGCTTTTACAGAAAAGGTTTTAGGAGATAAAGAAAATACTAAGGTCCAACAATGAATCCCAATTACCATCTTATCTGAAGATGAAGCTTACTTGTTGGAAGGAGATGAGTTGACTGTCAGTGCTGAGACTAGGGTTGGCACACACAGGGAGTTCTACAGTCAGGAGGATAAGACAGTAATACCAAAGAAAAAGAAGATCAAGGTTAAATAATTTGCCTCTATCATGCATCAAGGAAAAAGTTTAAAGATGGTAGGAGAGTTTTCTCCAGGCTAGAGACCTAAAACTAGACCCAAAAACAAATTGAGGCTAAACATGAAGAAGCTATTAAACCCTAATTTAAAGACAGAAGGGATAACTATGATTGAGACTTCTTCTTCAGATGAAAAGCTAGAATCTAGCAAAGGTAACAGCAAAGGGAAGAAACCATTGAAGACAGAAGAAGAATCTAGCCTCATTGAGACTAAATTATCTACTGTGTTTTTAGAGATATGAGGTAAACTATTGAAGGAGCAGCAAGAAGATGAAACAGAGATGTCTTATTCAGAAAATAAGCTGTTGATGAATGAAAATGCTCCTACTGAAACAGATAATCAAGAAAATGCAAGTTTTCATGATACTTCCATAGAGCTGCTGCCTAAGGATGAGGAAATCTTCAGAAAGCTGAACATCCCATGGCTGCCTAGTGAGCTACAGAATACAACAGGAAGCAAGGCATTTGACTCAGAAAAGGAAAATTTCCAAAGAACTGTCAAGCAGTATAAGCAGCAAATGGAGTATATGCAAGAAACAAATGATGGTTTGATCATAGCTAATAGAAGACTCAGGGAAGACTTAGAAGAGGCTAACAATCATTACCAAGAACTCATAGCAGTCTCCAAAGAGGCCTTAAAAAGGAAAAGAAGTACAAAGATGAAATTTGCAGGATTAAAACAGACTGTCAGAAATCTACAGCAATAGAATGAAGAGCTTACTAAAATAATGACATAGATGGAAGCTGAGCAACAGAAAGCTAGGAAAAAGGCCAAAGCCTTAGGTGGGATAGCTCTGTTAGCAGAAGCTGCTAAAGACCAATGAGCATTGTTCGCTAAAACAGTTACTTGTTATTTTTTTGAGGAATACTTTATTTTGTAATTATTATTTTGACATTATCCTATCGATGAGTAGGCTAAAAATAGTTAGGGTTTAGACTCTAACTGAATTTTTAAAAATAGTATTTAGGAAGGTCACAAATAGTAGAGGGGGTTCAACTTTTGATGGCTAGAGGAGGTCTCTCAACTTATTGATAAGCTAAGTACTTGACTCTCATGTGTATTTGATAAACAGATTATGAAATATATGCTCCAGTTTACCCTTCAGTCTGTGTTTTGGCTTCATTTCTAGCTTGTTTAGCTACACAATTGATAATTTCATTGCTGGTTTATAGTCTTTATGCTTATATTGCTTGTCAGTTGTGGATGAACTTCAATGTTATGTTTCGTTGGATACATGGTTATTATATTATGCATATCTATTCTTCTTTACTTGTTATTTAGTTCCTATTTAGCTTATGAATGTTTTCCTTTTTGTCACCAAACTTCACAACTAGAAAAACCTTTCAAAAACCCTAAAAACCTAGTTTTGCTTGATTGAATATTTGAGATTGTGTTGGCTTGTTTCTTTGTAGTCTGGAAACAATTTCTGGCACAAACATCCTTGGCGTCGTTGCCGGGGAACGAAGTTGAAAACATATTTTTCCTTGGGATACTTATCATTTCACTAGATTTAAGAGGTGAACTTAAACCAACACATCTTTAAGACTACTTTTTATCAGTTTGTCACAGTGGCTACTATGGGAGTTGGAACTAGAAATAGACCTATTTAACCATTGGAGTTGGGTGTTACAGATCCTGAACAGATATTGAAGATAGAAAGGAAGATTAGAAGGTCTCAGTCATTACCATCCATATGTGACCCTGACCAGTTGGGTGGTTCATCACCTTCACCTATGTTGAGAAAAGAAGAAGAGACTTCACCTTGGTTAAAGCCTATAATTCTCGATAGTAGTTTCCAAGTTTTCACTGATCCTCAATATTTTAGAAAATCTAAAACAGCCTCTCCTGGTAAGATACCTCTTTTTCAGTTGAAATTAGGTAAAAACCCCTTTCATCCAAGTTCCAGTCAAACCTCTTCATCACCAAAGTCAGTCAACCTTAAAATGGCAGCCCAAAATCAGCCTATATACATGATGGACCGAATGGTTGCAACCAAATATGCACCATTGGTTTTGCCTCATCCTTTAAATGCATTGCCTGGAGGTGACTATCAGAAATATCTGCCTAGGTTTAATGGAAAGGGGGAAACTACAGCTGAAGAACACTGGGAAGATTTCCTTATTTATGCTGATAACCAAAACATTGAAGCCAAGGATGTATGGATGAGAATGTTCGTGCAGATCCTTGATGGAGATGTTAGGAAATGGTTTAGGGAGTTGCCTGCTAAATCAATCACTATCATTGAAGAACTTTGTGATCTCTTCATGAGACAATGGGGTGACACCAAAGACCATACATACTACATAACCGAGTTTGGAGCCCTTAGGAGGAAAAAGGATGAAACTATTGCATACTTTTCAAAGAGGTTTAACAAAATGTACAATAGAATTCCTGCAGAAATAAAGCCTACACAAACATATGCAAATTCTTTCGACCATGAATTTTCCTTACTACTAAGAGAAAGGAGACCTATTTCTTTACTGAATATGCAGGATGCAGCATTGGAGGTAGAATCTAACATATTGGCTTCCAATAGATTGAAGAAGGAAACATCTCAGCAACTTTATGACAGGAAAGGAAAGAAAGAAGCAGCTCCAGGAAGTTCTGCTTCTCATTCTGCAAAAGGGAAAATTGATGAGATGGCTAAGTTGGTGAAGATTTTGACTGCAAAATTAAACAAATTAGAGCTAGAGAAAAATTCCAGCAAGCCTATTCCAGAAGGTGAACGAAACCCTAACAATCAAAAACAATTTAGAAGACAATTTGCTCCCCGTTTCATGCCTAGAGAACGAAGAAATAATGATATCCAGCGGGAAAGGAGAGAAACTGAGGACCAAAGAGTACCACCACCTCTTTAGAATAATGTTGCTGATGAATAAGAGGTTGATGATGAAGTAATATTTGAAGATACTAACCAGGATATGAACCATTTTGGAGAAATATTGTCTGGGGTTTTTGTCACTGAAGAAGAGTTTCTAAATGCAAAATGCTATGATGCTGATATGTTCGAAACAAAGGATGATTTAGGTCTGAAAATGACTGTTGTAACTGCTGATGTCTGTCAACATCAACTCAAGAAGACTGTGAATCTAAGGTCAGGTCCAAAATAGGTAGTACAAAGCCTGAAGAAGAAGGTAGTTGTCCCTGCTAAGCAGTCATCTGATCCTGTGACAGAGAAAAGACAAGTTTCAGAAAAACAAAAGAAGAATATGGAGGTTGAAGAGGTAAATAAAACTGTGCAAAATTTCAGCCTGGAAAATGAATTAGGAAAGTTAAAGATTCCTGTACCTTTAACTGAATTAATGAAAAACCCTTCATATAAAGAATCAGTTCTTAAGATGATTAATTTAGCAAGCAATCAGCCTATTTCTGATACGATGAATTTGCAAGAAGAAAATCCTAGGATTTTCATTGGATCAGCCTTGGCTGAAAAGACTGAAAATGAAGCAGGTGCTTCACCTCCATTCTACATTACTTTGACAGTTCATGAACAAATGATACATAATTGTTTGTTAGAATCGGGAGCATCACACAATTTAATGCCAAAAGCTGTTATGGAGGCTTTAGGTCTGAGTATTACCAAACCCTACCATGATCTGTATGCATTTGATTCCTGAGCAGTGAAGTGTTTAGGGGTAATAAAGGACATGGTTGTCAGCTTGGCTCAATTACCCATGAAAAGTGTGATCATGGATGTAGTGGTAGCTGATATTACACCTAAATTTGGTTTACTTCTCTCTAGGTCTTGGGCAAAGAAAGTTGGTGGGACCTTACAAATGGATTTATCATATGCTACCATTCCTGTGTTTGGAGGAGAAAACAGAAGGTTTTACAGAGAGCTTCAATTTTCCTATATTGTAAAAGATGACAAGAACCCTACCAACCATCCACTATATGCTGTTGATAAAGACCTGGGTACTTGCATGTTACATTTTAGTGATGAAGACAATACTGCTGGTTTGTTACAAGTTGAAAGGGAACATCCAGTAAAATGCAGTAGAGAGCAGGAGGATGAGCTGTGTCAATTATACTTTGATGGATCTTCTTGCAAAGAAGGTGCTGGAGCAGGGGTTCTTCTTATATCCTCTGGAGGTGAAACAGTAAAGCTGATGTATAAATTAGATTTTATTACTACAAATAATACTGCTGAATATGAAGATTTGCTATTAGGTTTGAAAGCTGCCAAAGATTTGGGCATTCAGGAGATTTCTGCATTTGGCGACTCCGAATTAGTTGTTCAGCAGGTGAAGAAAAATTATCAAGTGAAGCAGGGTTTGCTGAAACTCTATAGAAATGAGGTATGGGACATGATTGAAAATTATTTTGTAGCTTTTAACATTACCTATATTCCAAGAGACCATAATCAGACTGCAGATTCATTAGCCTTGCCTTCTACACACTTTAGAATTCCCAAGACCACTCAGTTAAGATATCCCATTGAAGTTAGGTACAGACCATCTGTACCTAATAATGTAAAGCAGTGGAGAGTGTTCGAAGATGAAATTGAGATTAAAAGGTTTCTAGAGCTTACCCATGAGTTTTCTAATTCCCTGATTGATCAAGAGGAAGATGAAGAGGATGTACAGGTGGAAGATATTCCTGAAAATGAAATAGCTAGACATAAATTTATTGAATTAAAAAGTAACTTCATCCCAAAGGGTTTGGTACCTTTGGAAAGGATATTTACAAAAGATGATACACTTTTAAAGCCTGTTGTACAGTCCTCAGAAGAGAATGTGGTAGATTGTAACATTGGCTCTGCAGAACATCCTAGAATGGTTAAAATTTTCTAAAGCACTTACAGCTAAACAAAGAAAGAAAGTACATTAAATTGTTAAAATAACATGTGGATGTTTTTGCATGGTCTTATGAGGAATTGAGAACCTATGACACTGGAATTATACAGCATAAAGTCCCTTTAAAACCAAATGTCAAACCTTTTCATCAGAAATTAAGGAGGATTAATCCAGCCTTGTTTCCAGTTATTGAAAAAGAAGTGAAGAAGTTGTTGGATGCCAAGATCATAGTGCCCCTCAGGTATTCTTCATGGGTGGCTAATCTAGTTCCTGTTAGGAAAAAGAATGGAGAAATCAGGTTGTGTGTGGACTTTAGAAATTTGAACAGATCTTCACTAAAGGATAATTATCCTTTGCCTAAAATTGAGCAAATATTGCAGAAAGTGGTCGAGGCACAGAGGATCTCAATTATTGATGGTTTCTCAGGGTACAATCAGATTTCTATGCATCCTGATGATAAGGAGAAAACAACTTTCACTACTCCTTAGGGAACTTTCATGTATGATAAGATTCCTTTTGGTCTAATGAATGCTGGAGCCACTTTTCAGAGGGTTATGGATATTGCTTTTGTCAGAGAAAAGGACAAGTTTGTGGTAATCTACTTAGATGATATTATTGTTTTCTCACAATCAGATGATGAACATCTGAAGCATCTGAAGCAGACTTTCCTGAAATGTAGAAAATTTGGCTTGTCCTTGAATCCAAAGAAGTCACACTTTGTTGTACAGGAAGGTAAATTGCTTGGTCATTTAGTTTCTGCTGATGGTATAAGGATTGACCCTGAAAGGGTAAAAGCTATATTGAAAATAAGTTTACCAAGGAGTAAAAAGGATGTCCAATCTTTCATCGGTAAAATCAACTTTCTGCATTGGTTTATACCAAACTTTGCTGAGACTATCAAACAGATTACAGTCATGCTGAAAAAGGATCAAGAAGTCAAGTGGACCACTGAAGCGAAGAATGCATTTGAGAAAATTAAAATGGCTCTTACTGAAGCTCCTCTATTAGTAAGCCCAGATTTTACCAGAGAATTTCTTACATTCTCATTTGCATCAGAGGATACAATAGCAGTTGTTCTATTGCATAAGAATAAGGAAGGACTAGAGAAACCTATTGCATTCTTCAGCGAAACTCTTAGGGATTCTGAATTAAAATACAGTATCTTAGAAAAACAGGCCTATGCTTTGGTAAAAGCTTTAAAGTTTTTCAGAATCTATGTTCTGCATTCTAAAGTTATTTCATATGTGCCTAATGCTGTTGTAAACGATGTTTTAACACTGCCTGATAGTGAGGGGAAAAGAGGCAGGTGGATTCCTAAAATCATGGAGTATGATGTAGATATCAGACCTACCAAATTAATCAAGGGGTAGGGTTTAGCCAAGCTGCTGGATAAATCAAATTGTCAAGATTTGGGATTGCATGTGATGGCTGAAGAGCTAGCTCAGGAAGAAGATCAAACAATGTTGGAAAACAAAAAGATTATGGACTATTATATTTGCAATGTCCTGAGCATTTAGATAGAAAAGCTTCTAGATCTTTAAAGCTAAAAACTACTAAGTATTGTTTAGTAGAAGAGCAGTTATTCTGGAAGGACCCAGGCGGTATTCTACTCAGATGTTTGGATAAATATGAAATTGAAGGAGTAATTTCTGAATCTCATGAGGGTGCTTGTGGAGGTCACAAGCACTGGAAGGCAACATCATACAATATTTTAAGAGCTAGGTACTATTGGCCCTCTTTGTTTGCAAATGTATATCAGTAAGTAAGAGCCTATATCCCTTGTCAGAAGTTTGTTGGCAAACGAAAATTACTGTCATTGCCCCTAAAACCTATTGCAGTAAGTGCTCCTTTCCAGCAATGGGGTCTGGACTTCATAGGGGAGATAAGTCCATCTTCCTCAGGACAACACAGGTGGATTCTAACTACAACAGACTTCTTTACGAAATGGGTGGAAGCCATCCATACTAGGAATGCCACAGACAAAGTAATTATAAAATTTATTGAAGAAAATATCCTTAGTAGGTTTGGGTGTCCTCAGAAAATAGTAACAGACAATGCAAAGGCTTTCAAGTCTAAGGCAATGGAAGCATTTTGTGAAAATAATGGTATCTTGTTGAAACATTCAACTCCTTACTATCCCCAAGGCAATGGTTTAGCTGAATCCTCAAATAAAAACATTATTCAGAGTATCAAAAAGTTGCTTAAGCATAATAAGAGATCATGGGATTCTATGCTGAAATATGCATTATGGGCTGATAGGATAACAGTCAAACAAGCAATTGGAACTTCTCCTTTCCAATTAGTGTATGGCACAGATGCAGTTTTTCCTGTTCAGTTGGGTATCCCAGTGATGAAGTTTCTTCAGAATTGCTAGGAAGAACCAAATGATATGCAAAGAAGGATTTTTGAGATGATAGAGTTGCAGCAGAACAGGGAAAAAGTGGAAGAAAGGGCATAGTTATACAGATTGAAGATTAAAAACAGATTTCACAGGAAAATCAAAGATAACACTTTCTCAGTTGGTGATATGGTTCTGAGGTGGGATTCCAAGAAAGAGAAAAAAGGGAAGCATGGCAAATTTGACAACCTCTGGTTTGGCCCTTTCCTAGTATCTAAGATGTTGGAAAATAACACTTTTGTCCTGCATTCTTTGGAAGGTGAGGAGTTGTCAAGTCCAGTAAATGGACGATTCCTCAAGCATTTCTACAGTCTCTGAGGATATTTTTACTTTTCATTGTATATACCGGTGTGAGTAAAGCATAATAAGGACTCCATAACCCAATGGAAATTTTGCAAACTAGTAGGTAGCAGAAGAGAAGGCACTGGTCTACAGGTTCTTGAAGCCTCACAGGGAGGACTTCATCATGCAGCTGGAGCCAAATGTTAAGTCATGAATTTGTTTTCTTCAGTCTTAGATTTTTCTTGTGATTTTTGTTTTAAGCTTGCTCATTTGCTTACTTCTAGGAAATTTTGGTTTAGAGTGAAATTTTGATTTTTTGCCTTTAGAATTTCATTATTTTTTGTTTTTCTTATGTCTTGAAGGGTTCTATAGGGTATATTTTGATTAATAGTTTCATGAATAAGCACTAAGATCAAGGTTTAGTCATATAAACCTAGGTTAAAGTTTAATTAGTGGTCAAACAGCACAAAATGTGATTTTTAAACTCTCTTGTAGCGCAACGGTTAAAATTTTGCACTGGCGCGCTACAAGAAAATCGCGGGTGCAAAATTTGTCAGTTTTTACGCCAAATTCTCCAATGATTTCGCTCTTAGGATGACTAATCACATGTGTAGGCAGGTTTAATACATCTTTCATCAAAGATAATCATGCAAACAGGTGTTGGCTATGACGTGAGGGAGATCGTGGCAGTCAGAAGTTAAGGCTTGGCAAATCATGACAAACAGTGGAATGAGGCGAGATTGATGGGAAAGAGGTTCTCCAATTAAGCATTACGAAGCTGGTGGAGAAGTGGAATGGAGACACATTACTAAGAATCGGGAATTGGCAGTTGAAGAAGGCATTTAGGGTTTTCTCAGCGCGACAGTTGGAAGTAAGCTGAAGACTTGAAGACACCTGGAAGGTTAAATTTGACATTCAGATAGTCCAAGAATCAATTTTTAACACCTGCAGCAAGCTGGGAGTGAGATATTCTGTGTGACCTTGGTCATGGCCTGTTAAAGTGGGGGTTTTTCTATTAAACCTTATAATGTTGAATTGTTAAAAGAAAACATAAATTCAAGTATTCAACAAACTCCCAACGGTGACAGATCAGTCCAAGATGAGCGTCTTTGTTGTTAGTAAAGTTCAGCAGCAGCTTTGTTAAAGATTTTTGGTGCTTTGTTTGACCTAAATTACCCAAGATCGGTACAAAACATTCCTTGCATTGATAATAGAACTAAATGTTAAAAATCGAGGAAAACATCCAGGGAGAATCAAAAGGAGAACTGACTGTCAAAACTCTCAAAACTTGAGGAAAAAAGGCTGTTAGGTCACTAACAGGTTTTGAAAATCACACAGAAGCATCATCAAGCCTTGGGAAAGCGGATGAAGAAGAGTGGGAAGACCAACAGGCCTGAGCCCACTGAGCTGAATTGGATAGACAAGTTTCCAGGGTGTGCTGAACTCTTTGAGAATGCTGGATGGTTGAACTTCTTTAAAAATATTGATGGATATAATCCAGAAGTTTCTCATAAATTTGCTCAATGTTATAACCAAGATATAGCATCATTTGATACTCTGAAATTCAAATTAACTGTAGAGTTGGTGGCTAAAGCAATAGGGGTCAAGAATGAAGGAGAACTTTGGCTCAAAAAGGTGCCATTTACCTTCAATGCACAAAGGTATCTATTGCATGGCATTGTTCTAGATTGGAGCAAGGAAGTGCTTATCCATAATTTCAGAGCTGAATGGGTAGAGCCTATCAAGGTTCTACAAAGCTACATTACATGTGAAGGGAGGTATGCTTTTGTCTTCAAGTATCATTTTAGGTTCCTTCAGCACCTTGCTGGTGAATCAAGGATGAATCCCCCTTTCTTCCTGTTAAAGAGTTTGTAGAAAATGTCAAGCAGGATCAAAGAGCATTAGAATCACACAAGTCAATCCATCTTTCACCATGGGTTAATTAAACTTATTATTAACACTGTTATGCAAAAAGAAGGAAAGACTTGGGACTACTTTCTCTTTTGGTCTGGGTTCCAAAATAATCAGGAAGGACAGCCTACCAGAAAGCAGGTTGATAAGGGACAAATCCTAATTAGAAAATTAAGACAAAAAGTCAAGGCTGAAGATGAAAATCTGTCAAGTTAGAAGAAGTGGAAGAACCTTCAAAAGGAGATTATGAATCTTAGCACACTTCAATTGACAGTGAGAACAAAAATTTATTGTTTACTCACAAGGAAACTCAGCCTGTTCAAAATGAAGCACCAGCAGAAGCACTCATTGATGAAAAAATTGTTTTTACAGAAAAGGTTTTAGGAGATGAAGAAAATACTAAGGTGCAACAACAAAGCCCAATTACCATCTTATCTAAAGAAGAAGCTTACTTGTTGGAAGGAGATGAGTTGACTGTCAGTGCTGAGACTAGGGTTGGCACACACAGGGAGTTCTACAGTCAGGAGGATAAGACAGTAATACCAAAGAAAAAGAAGATCAAGGTTAAATAATTTTCCTCTATCATGCATCAAGGAAAATTTTTAAAGATGGCAGGAGAGTTTGCTCCAGGCTGGAGACTTAAAAATAGACCCAAAAACAAATTGAGGCTAAACATGAAGAAGCTATTAACCCCTAAGTTAAAGACAGAAGGGATAACTATGATTGATACTTCTTCTTCAGATGAAAATCTAGAATCTAGCAAAGGTAACAGCAAAGGGAAGAAACCATTGAAGACAGAAGAAGAATCTAGCCTCACTAAGACTAAATTATCTGTTGTGTTTTTAGAGATACGAGGTAAACCATTGAAGGAGCAGCAAGAAGATGAAACATAGATTTCTTATTCAGAAGATAAGTTGTTGATGGATGAAAATGCTCCTGCTGAAATAGATAATCAAGAAATCCCAAGTGTTCATGATACTTCCACAGAGCTGCTGCCTGAGGATGAGGAAATATTCAAAAAGCTGAAAATCCCATGGCTGCCTAGTGAGCTAGAGAATACAATAGGAAGCAAGGAATTTGACTCAGAAAAGGAAAATTTGCAAAGAACCATCAAGCAATATAAGCACCAAATGGAGTATATGCAAGAAACAAATGATGGTTTGATCATAGCTAATAGAAGACTCAGGGAAGAGGTTAACAATCATTACCAAGAACTCATAGCAGTCTCCAAAGAGGCCTTAAAAAGGAAAAGAAGTACAAAGCTGAAATTTGCAGGATTAAAACAGACTGTCAGAAATCTACAGCAACATAATGAAGAGCTTACTAAAAGAATGATAGAGATGGAAGCTGAGCAGCAGAAATCTAGGAAAATGGCCCAAGCCTTAAATGGGATAGCTCTGTTAGTAGAAGCTACTAAATACCTATGAGCATTGTTAGCTAAAACAGTTACTTGTTATGTTTTTGAGGAATACTTTATTTTTGTAATTATTATTTTGACACTATCCTATCGATGAGTAGGCTAAAAACAGTTAGGGTTTAGACTCTAACTAAATTTTGAAAAACAGTATTTAGGAAGGTCACAAATAGGAGAGGGGGTTCGAAGTTTGATGCCATAGAGGAGGTCTCTTGACTTATTGATAAGCTAAGTACTTGACTCTCATGTGTATTTGATGAACAGATTATGAAATATATGCTCCAATTTACCCTTCAGTCTGTTTTTTGGCTTCATTTCTAGCTTGTTTAGCTACACAATTGATAATTTCATTGCTAGTTTATAGTATTTATGCGTGTAGTGCTTGCTAGTTGTGGAGGAAATTCAATGTTACGTTATGTTGGATACATGGTTATTATATTATGCATCTCTGTTCTTATTTACTTGTGATTTAGTTCCTATTTGGCTTATGAATGTATTCCCTTTTGTCACCAAACTTCACAACCAGAAAAACCTTTCAAAAACCCTAAAAACTTAGTTTTGCTTAATTGAATATTTGAGATTGTGTTGGCTTGTTTCTGTGTAGTTTGGAAACAATTTCTGGCACAAACAACCCCTTTTGCTTCTAAATCACAAACGAATAACAAATATGCTAAGCTAGCTAATTGTATATAACCTATCCCTAGGGAGCAAGATTATATTTAGTGGTGAGTAATGTACTGTAAAACATGCATAAAGAATATTATAGATAACTGTTCATAATTTATAATACATGAATACATGTAAAAAGATAAACATAGAGATATCTCATTGGTGGTTAAAACATTCACTACTCAATATAATGCATAAGTTTCATAAAATTAACAGAAAATCATTCATAACATAAAAGTAATTCATAAGTCAGAACAATCTCACAGTTCGTAGAATAAGCTGAAACAGAAATAATTTGACATTCAACCAATCTACAACATGCATTTGAAACTCCACAACTCCTTCTCCAGCAGAAAATATGGCTTCTCTTTATTATAAAAGGAAATAATTATTCTCACATCTACTTTACCTATACTTATACAAATTAAAAATGACTCTTGATTTTCCCCAACCTTTTGGGCTTCCTCGACTCTTCCTTTACAAACTTTTGTATTTTAGTGCATTACTAAAAGAATAAATACAAAATTGTGTAATCTTTAGCTAGTGAATAAAACAAAAATCAAATGGGCCCAGCTGGTGTCTTAATAAAAATGCCCCATGTTTGTGCTTCTTCACTGATGATCTGATATTCTGTAGGCTCCAATACATGTACTGCCACTTCATGCTTTGAAAGTTGAGACTCCATTTCCTTCACCTTAGGTACATTTTGACTCAAATATTCCTCTAACAAGAGTTTGTGGCCTAAATCTTGGATAATATAGATCCTGATGTCTTCCTCATTAATAGCTTCGAGCTTGGATATACTTTATTCTCCTTTTAGCAGCTTCTCTTGCAGGTTCTTCAAATGTTCCTCTTTGACAGAGAAATATTCATCCGAGGCACCTGTTAGAACCATACACTGATTATAAACAAATTTATGCCTTTGTATAATTCAACACACTTTTCAATGGTTTTTCTAAGGGCTTTGTTTAGTATGACTATTGTTCTACACCCAAAATTCAGTATGGCCACCTCCATCTTAAGACTTCCTATCGACTTCTAAGGCATATTAGCTGGAAAGGTTGAATGGGTTCCTATCCATGCTAACTAATTTTTTACAAGCTCAACCACCTCTGATAATCTCCTCCAAAATTCTGACGAGCTGAGTGCTAGATCTCTCATTCAGGCCTCAATTTGTTTAACTCTATACATCTCCCCTACAAGGCTAAGCAAAACATGATTTATCTCTTTTTGCAGCATCGAGGATTGATTCCGGAACGGAGTGATTTCCATCTGCTTCTCCTTTGCCACTTGAAGTTGTTCTCTCAGTAAAAGGTTCTGAGCTTCCATATCCTCTACTCTCTTGTTTGCTGCAACTCCTTTCTGTTCTGCTTCTACAACCTACTTCTCGAGGTTTTTCTTCTCTCCTTTCATGATATTTACCGATAGTACCAGATCATCCTTGTCAGAATGTAAAATTCGGCATGCCTCTTTTGAATTCTTAGTCTCATTAAGAATATCGCCATGCTTCCTCTTCAGGATTTTCCCCTCACCTATTGCCTCTTTCAGAGTTTCCTTCATTTGAACAATATTCTTCTTATATTGTTCCAAATTAGTCATTATATTATCCACATTATCTTCATTTGCAAGGACCTAAGCTGCACCCACCCTTGCAAGAAGTCTTGGGTCCTTATCAGTTGCATGGACGATCATTTTCTCGATGACCATGACTCCTTTCTTTTCTCCGGTGACCATGACTCCTTTCTTTTCCCCGGTTTTGACCTTCTAATCAATTCTCATGACAATTATTTTATTGCTTTTGTCATAAAAAATGGTATTTAAATCGACTACCTCCTGCTCTTGAGATGTGATGAAAGGGATTAGTTCAATCCCTAATGTTGGATTTGGATCTTTTATGACTGTGCTACTGGATGGGACAAATGATTCTATCAAATCATCATGAGATTGAGTCTACTCCAAAATTGCATGATCTTGTTCCTCCTGCTCTTTTTTTTGTAGCTCTTCGGCTGCTTTCTCTACATATTCTCTTTCTTTGTTAGTTGCTTCAAGTCTTAACCTCTAATCCTCTTCCTGCATTTTTTGAGCCTCTTCTTCTTGATTCTTTTTCACATCTTCTTCTTCTACTAACCTTTTCTCAGCTTCTTCTTTGGATCTTCTTTTCTCGGCTTCTTATTCTACTAACCACTGTTATGCTTCTTGCGATAGTTTAAGTGCCTCCTCTTCCTGTTTCTTTTGTTGTTCAACATCTTTTCCCTTTCCGCCTACGGTTGTTATCTTTTGTTTGAATTTTTTCTTGAGGGATGTCATATTTCAGGCATTGCGGAATATTTCCTCATTTTTATCCCAGTAGTTTGCGTACTCAAAATGTACCCTTACGGCTACATAATAGTTAGCAACATTATCTTCATAATCATTCCAATGAAAGCTTATCCCCCCAAAGTGAAAGTTTTCTAACTCCTTTATAAATTATGGGGCACTCTTCACCTTGGAGAATTTGTAACTACCCACATAGAACAAGAGTGGAGGTTATACAGCCTTCTTCTGATCAAAAGGAAGTTCCCAATCCTGTCAATGTAAAGCTACCTCACTACTTCTTGTGAACAACATAATCCTCAAAAATACTCTTATAATGATTGAAATACTTATATGCCCAAAACAGCTGATATGCAGAGTAGACCTGAGATTTGGTCTTATCCCATTGGCACTTTAGAGCTGGGAATGACTATGTGCACAGAATATAATCGATCAGAAAAGAGCTCATATAGAACTCTGACTTCTTTTGTGAGACTCCTCCTAGTGTTGCACTTATGCATGAGGACAAACCGTTAGATACTATATTGGCATAGTTAAAAATGGTGCTTTGAGTGGCCATAAAGAAAATCACTGGTACCCAACTCAGCTTGTAATTCTTTCCATTTTCTCTTCCAAATATCATGTTCGACATTAATGCTATCAACCTATAAGGAGTGCAGAGGTGTGCAGTTTCATATTCCTCAGAAGGCCTTGTACGGAAAAAAAATTCAGGAACCATCATTCTTTGAACACTATCCAAAACATCCAGGTCAAGACCTTTTAACCATTCTTCTGTTAGATACTTCTGAGGGGTAGGTAGCTTATAGGCCTTAGCTATATAAGCTAGGCTATAAGCAGCATAACCTTGTCCTTCAATATTTGACAAAATCATTTTTGTTACATCATCCCTCGGGAGGATCCAACCTATTACTTCTACACATGGAAAAAGTTATGGTCGCGTGACAACCTTCATGAGCGATGACCTCTCTATATTGGCATATATTAGTAAATCCTCTAACCCTGTATCTGGGATGTTTTGATTGGTGATCATTCGGTAGATCTCCCCCCACTTGTACTCAGGTTCGATTCCCGTGATATCCTTGGTATCTTCATATATAACTTCAACTCGCATTATAATCTCTATCTCTGGATCCTCGTCCGTGGCTTGCACCTTCTTCTTCAAAAAATCAAAACAAGTCTTAGGTGCATACATAGATATAAACAACAGAATAAGAGCATAATAACCAACAATATTTTACCCCTTTATCTTGAAACATCTCAGTCAAATGCCAGAACGAGAGCTAAGCCTATGCTTTAAATTTTCAAAAACTTTTAACACAGTCCATTGCTAAATAACTTATCTGGGACAACCCTAAAACAAAAATATTACATCTCCTGGGCTACTAAGACTACTCTGAACGCATTGCTAGCCAAGATGTCACTAGCTAGGTTTTCAAGGGTAGCCTCTGAGGAGTCTATAATAATACAATCCCAACCAGGATATTGCGGCTAGGGCTTGCAATTTTAGGGTGAAAATGATTAAATTTTGCACTGCCCACCTCTACACATCCATGAACTCATCCTTTCCCTCATGCGCCCTATTGAAAGGGACACTCGATGGTGCAGACAATGAAACGCCTATCTACACACACCCAGTTCCCTACAACTAACAACAAATGGAAACCCCATGGCAGGTGGAGCCAAAAGACAGCACAAGGTAGGTAGACTCTTGACGCCTCGGGAGCTCAAAAAATGTGTGATTTTGCAAATACAAACCACCAAAAAAAAACCCCAACACAGGCTTTAAATTTAAATGAGGAAAACCTAAACCAAACATCTAGACGCTGAGTAAGGTGATAAGATCCTACCTGGAAAGGAAAATGACGGGATGGAAAATGTTGAACCCACACATAGCTGACTGGATCCGCAAGGTAGCTGACAGCTTGCTCAACCACTATAACAGGAAACAATGACCACAACAAAACACTAATAGGTCATGAGGGAGGCTTTTACGACTATTTAAGCGAGCTTGGAATCAGTAGTCTTCGAAACAAATTAAAACAAGGGTCTTCGGATGTAGAAAAAATATTTCCTTGGATGTAGAGAAGAGTTCATTACCGTAACATATTGGCTGGATCCATGACTTGCTTCCACGGGGATACGGCCAAGAACTTCTAGAGACTCCACATGAGAAGAAGTGAGCACCTCCAGAAGCGTCGAATGGAACATGGGAAATGATCCGATGCTATTGGATGTTAGCAGATATTTCTTTCTGGAAAAGAACTCAAGACTTGAATCGGTACCAACTGATATCCCAAGAAGGAATTGGGTGGAATTTAAGAAAAGCTAACTGACACAGCGGATAAACAAGAAATAACCCCTTTTCGTTGCTTCAAAAAATATGTCAACAAGTCATCCTGAAAACATAAATCAAGAGCCTTCCAATAATATCGGACGTGATCTTCATAACTAAATTGATTCATCAGTAAACTCATAGAGAGCCTTCTGAAAGGTAAAACATTGGCCAACAAATAGAGAAGTATTCAGTTGTATCGGATAAACTCCAAGAGTTCATCCAATACATCAGGTGCAGAAATATTTTTCCTTTAAAAGTTTTTTTTTATTTTTTAAAGAAACTTAGTCATAAAAAGGAAAACATTTTGAGAATATGAATGCTAGGAACTTTTAAAGGGGGGACCCAAAATCTAAATTTTTTGGGGGGGAATGTTGCAGCAGCAACAATTGGCAACTTGTTGGGGAACATAGATCTCTAGACAAACTAACTTTTAAGACCAGAACTTTTCAAGGTACTCTGTTGAATTAAAACTCCTCAAGATTCCTTTAAGACACCCCAGACTTTTAGGATGCTAGATTTATAAAATTTAACATTGGGTATTGTCCACATAGGGTAAGTGAACCATGATTTCAAAGTCTTCATAACTCTTCTAAGGCCAAGGTATGAGGTTCATATACTTCTTCTTTCGGACTGCTTCTAGCTTAAACACTATAGGATTGTAACAGAGTGTGAATAGATATATTCGTTTGTTCCTCATTCCCATGTCTTTTGCATTATTTTGATGCTTCTGGAATTTTTCCCTTTGGAGTCTTCCTGGATCGCTTTCTTCATTTGAAATTTGGTTTAGGTTCTTCCACCCATAGTTTCCTTTTGTGTGAGATATATTTTTCTTTCAGCTCACAGATGGAGAAGAACCTTTGAGCAATCTTATCCAAACTGATTTAATCAGTATGTCATTTAATGTGCACTTTCTTTCTGGGAGATTTGACTCTTTTGGCCTTTTGGATTTCATTTGTGGCATGGGATTATTTTAAATACCATACAACTGTTCAACCTGCTTCCTTTACATGGGTCTTTTGCTATTATCTTCCTAGGACAGACTTTAGTATGAAGTGAATGGAGCCTCAAAATAGTATTCTGGACTTTTCTAACCTTAGTTATTTTACAGGGATTAAACAGGACTTCAATGTGTTCAAAATCTATTCAGATAGTCTAACAATATTAAAGGATCTTTAATCATGATATATGTGCACATAGCAAGTAGTCCTATCAGTCAAAAGATTTTCAGTTTATCCAGAACTCTAATGAACTCCAACGCCAAAGGTTGTGCTAGTTTATTCAAAACTTAAAAATAAAGAAAATAACAAACTACAAGAAATTAGACTCTAAGAAATCAAAGTGTAAGTAAAGCATAACTAATCTAAGAAAAACCAGACTGAAACAAATCAAAATGTCTATTTATGTACAAATAAAACCCAAATAGCATTTAGAAAAATACAGTTTTAGAACTAAACCATTGACTGGCAAGTTCTCCTCCCACCCCTGTAATCTTGTAATTTATAGGTTGAGGGGACTAAATTCTCTGCAATCTGAAAAGGGCCTAACCATAATTGCTGAAATTTAGTGTGCTTTCCCTTTTCATCATGCAGGTGATCCCATTTAAGATCCAAATCACCTACTTCAAATTCCTTCTTTCCGACTTTGTGCTTATCGAACCATCTTTTCACTATTTCCTACTGGTGCTTAAACCTCTATTTTTGACTTGGATCTAGATTCTTCCAACTTTAGCAGAGTATTGATTCAGATTTGCAGGACCTCATTATTAGCTCCTCTATAGGCTTGAGCCAGCTGACAGGAAGGAAACAAAATATTGGGAGGCGGGATGGCTTCTTTCCCGTAGACTAAAGCATAGGGTGAAACACCTAAGGAGTTCTTGGGTGTGACTCAATAATCCCAGAGTGCATTAGGAAGAGCTATGTGCCAACTTCTTTGATTTTCTATGACTGTTTTCTTCAAAATCCTAATGAGATTTTTATTTGTAGATTCTGCTAAACCATTACCTTATGGATAATAGTTAGTAGGATAATGTAACTTAATCCCTTTCTCATTTGTAAATGCAGTCAATCTAATATATGAAAAATAAGAAGCATTATAAAAAACTAAGGAGATGGGAACCCCAAACCTGGTCATAATATGATCTTGCAAGAAGTCCATAACCGCATCTTCATTCACTTTTCGCAACGGGATGGCCTCTACCCATGTAGTGAAGTATTTTGTTGCTGTAAGGATGTACTTGTGCTGCACTGAATAATTTAGACTAATTTCTCCTATAATATAAATCCCCGACTGCTCGAATGGTTCAGAAATAATAATTGGATTTAATGGTCCTGCTAACTTTGCTTGTCTCCCGCCATTTCTTTGACAAGTATAACATTTCCTAACATAAGCATGAGCATCCTTGAATGGAGTCGGCTAGTAACCCAACTCTCAAAATCTTATGTGTTGTAGTATCTCCTAAGAAATGACCTCCAACAGGGCCATCATGTAGCTCTATAACAACCTTAGTTGCATCTTCGTGTTCCAAGCATCTAAGAAAAAATCCATCATAGTTTTTTCTAAACAAAACTCCATCAATAATCTGATATGAGGCTGAATTTAAGCGTAATTCTCTCCTCTGCTTGAAATTCCAACGTTTAGGCAAGTACCCTTGTTGAAGATTATGAACCAGGTCTCTGTACCAATATTCTAGAGCTGTAAAGAAAGGGCATACATCAACCATGTGTAACTTAGCTTCATTCTTCCAATCGTTATATTCATTGTACTGAATTTCAGTCATCAATTTGCAGAGCCCTTTCCCTTTGACTATGGTCATTGGTTTGAATTATAAGTCATATTCTTGTAAGGATTTTACCCAGTTACCTCTTCTTTCTCCTAACTCTTTCTATACAAAAAGAGATCGGACTACCAGGTCTGGAACTATAACTTTGGTATGGTTCTTCAATATATATGGTCTGAATTGCTTCACCTCCTTGAAAACTACATAAGATTTCTTATCGACTCTGGGGTAATTCAATTCAGGCCCTTGTAGGCTAGTTCTCATAAACAATATGGGATACTCATCTCCCCCTTCTTAATTTTGCGTAAGCACTGCTGCTAATGAATTGTCTGAAGAAAAAGTGTACAAGATGAAGTCCTTTTCAAATTTGGGACTTTTAAGGGATGGTGCATGAGCTATTGATGTTTTGATCTTGTTAAATGCACCCTTATCTGAATCAGTCCACTTGAATTGGACACTTTGCTTGACCATTTGTTGCAAAGGTTTGACTATTTGAGCAAAATCTGGCACAAACCTTCACACAAAATTTATTGTCCCCATAAAAGACTGCATGCCCTTTTTATTATGGGGTAAAGGGATATGTTCTATTGCTTTAATCCTATCTGGGTATATTAAGATCCCTTTATTCAAAATTATGTGACCCAATAGATTTCCTTCTGTAATAGCGAACACACATTTCTTTGGATTTAAAGAAATGCCATACTTTCGACAACGTTCAAAAATATGTTTTGAATGAAACACATGTTCTTCCATTTTCTTGGAAAATGTCATGACATCATCTAAGTAAACCACTACACTTATTCCAATCAAACCACGGAAAGCTATATCCATATCCCTTTGGAAAGTTTCTCCAGCATTAGTGAGTCCAAAGTGCATTCTTTTGTATGCAAAAGTCCCCCACTTGGTTTTGAAAGTGGTCTTCAGTCTGTCTTCTTCTACTACTAACACTTGGTTGTATCCTGAGAATATTTATAACAGAGAAAACAACTTTGAGCCTCATACCATCTGTAATATCTGCTCCATGGGTGGGACAGGGTAATTGTCTTTATCAGATGCACGATTTAAGTTTCTGAAATCAACATAGAGTCTGATCTCTCCAGACTTCTTTCATACTAGAACCAAATTTGAAACCCACTCTGAATGTCTAACCTTGAATATGATATTAGAATCAAGAAG
Organism: Pseudotsuga menziesii; assembly: GCA_001517045.1. Classification (NCBI taxonomy): domain Eukaryota; kingdom Viridiplantae; phylum Streptophyta; class Pinopsida; order Pinales; family Pinaceae; genus Pseudotsuga; species Pseudotsuga menziesii. Next base: position 70,251 of record LPNX011040997.1, on the reverse strand, counting down.
CTTCTTTACCTCACTTTGATTCATAGGTTCTAGTTTGGGGTGCATCTTCCTCGGAGGCTGCTGGAAAGGCTTGACCCCAACTTTAATTGGAAGGACATGTTGTATAATTTTGGTGTCATAGGTTTTGAGGTCTTCGTATGTCCAAGCAAAGACATATTTGTATTGTCTAAATAAGATGATGAATTTTCTCCTTTCCCCAGGTGAAGAACACTTCCCTAGGTTCACATATTTGGTTTCATCCTCTGATCCCATATTTATCAACTCGAATTGCAAAGACGAACTGTGTGTCTTAACATTTGCTAGTCTTCTAAAATTGTTTCCTAGATCGAACATTTGTTCCAACGTTATGACCCCTTTAGGAATGAAATTTCCACTGTGGAGGTTTTCTTGATGTTCTTCATCATCTATTATATCTCCTTTGAAGGTTTCATAAGTTCGTTGTACATTCCACGATTTGTTGATCATCATCAAATACCCTCAGATTGGTAATATTGTCTAGAACAGAAGGCCTGAAAAGCATTTCAATTGAACATCTGTTATTAGTGGGTACCAGCCTTGCAGCTGAAGTAGCTAACAGGTTAGCTACTACATTCTTTAACCTAGGAATTCAAATAATATTGAATGCATCAAATTTTGTTAGTAAATCCCATACTTCATTTTGATAAGCCTTCAGGTGTGGTGATATGCAATGAATTGTATTTCGGACTTGTTTAACAATGATTTCAGAATCTCCATACACTTTTATATTTTTTACTTTAAATTCCATTGCCCTTTTTAGTCCCTGGACTAATGCTTCGTACTCGGCTGTATTATTAGTGCACTCAAATTCTAATATATAGGAAAGGGAATATTTACATTTTTCGGGATCCATGAGGAAACAACCAGCTCCTGATCCTTCTAGGGTTTTGGAACTATCAAAATAAAGAATCCAAAGCTTTTCTACCCCTATTGAATTAGAACTACTATCTACATCTATGACTAAATATACTATATTACAATCAATCTTATCAGCCTGCAAAAAATGAAGTAAATCGAGCTGGGTATCTGACATGTCACTGGCTTCTTTAGCTTGATAATTTCTCGGTTCAAGCTCAAGGAAATAGTTCCCCAAAATATATTTAACTAGTTCATTCTTCCCCTCCAACTATGTCATGTTTTGTTTCATCTGAGGTTCCCTAAAAACCTTTATCTGATTCTGGAAACCTTTGTAGGGAAACCACAAATGTGACCAGTCAGAGGAAAAATAACCATCTAATTTTGCCGACCAGTCCCGGCTCAAAACTAGCCCATATGCGTCTGGGATGTCTATTACCGCAAAGTCTATATATTGGAAAACCCTCTCATATGCTAACAAACATATCAGGGCATCCTCCATTTCTCCTACCACCTTAACTACAGTCCTATCTAGTAGGACAACTTGACCTATAGTCGGCTTAGGTTGGCCATTTATATGCTTGCAGACTGAAAGTGGCATGACATTCACTGATGCTCCAGAGTCTACCAAACAATTATGTATGTTGAAATTGAAAATTTCAAAAGTAAGTAGGAGCGCTGGTGTTATATATTTATACTTTCCCCCTATACTTGCTTCACCAATCTCTTCCTCATTTTGGTTATCATTTTGGGGTTTCGCTATAGGTGTCTCAAGTGCTTTCAACAACTTTTCCTCTTGTTGGGGTAAGTTACACATTTCAAACAAAGAGATGTTTGCCTTAGTCTTTTTAATATCTTCTATTCTACCATATCCCATTTCATGCTCGATGGAAATTTTCTTGACATTTTCAACTTTGCTTTTTGTAGACTTCACAGGCATATTGACTATCTTGGGTTTCTGACTCGTGATGACAAACTATCACTACTACATTTCGACCAAAAATCCGACGGCTGTCATGTCGGATTTTCGACACTTTCCTGTCGCATGTACGACACTTTGATTTTTTTAAGCATCGGAAACTTTTCATCGGTTATCCGACACCTGAGTAACCGTTGGTTAAGCGACACTTCAGTAACCGTCGGTTAAATTTAAAGTGTCGGTTAAGCGACAGAATATCTTCGACGGTAGTGAAATTTTTTTGAGAAACTAACCTTCATGCCGTCGGTTAAGCGACAGAAGGTCCGTCGGATAAGCGACGGTTAGTCCATTTTTTTATTTTAAATATTGCAAAAAAGATTGAGGAGTCGTTGCTTAAGTGACGGTTATAGAAAGTAACCGTCGGATAAGCGACATCAAGAACTGTCACTTAAGTGACGGCAGGGAATTTTTTTTTTTTTTTTTAATATTTCAAAATTGGGTACTTTGCATGTTGAACTATTGATGTGTAAGTTGGCTTGGTCATTGCATGCATTCGAGCCTCGAAGTTGGATATATCAATCCCTTGAATGTGGATCTCAATTGGTATAGGATGCACACTAGGTGGAAAATTGAAAAGCCCATGTGCAGTAGCACCAATCCACTCTCCAAGATCTTTAGCATTTGCAAGTGAAGTGGAAAGCGCAATAATACGGATACGATTTTTAATTTGGCTTGAAATATACCTCATTCTAGATATAATTACCTCCAGGATTGGACCACCCTCTCCTCCAATTAAATGAAGTTCATCCACAATGAAAAGGCTGATTTGCTGAACCAGTTTGCGCTATTTCCATCTCCGAGACAAAGCATCCCATTTCTCTGGTGTGCTTATTATTATCTGGCCCTTTTCAAGGAGCTTCAAATCAATTGCAGATTCACCTGTCAGCTCAACTACTTTCAGTTCCAATCCTTTGCCAAATTTCTGCTCCCAATCCCGATATCGCTCTTTGGCAAGAGCTTCTATAGGAGCAATATAGACACATCGAAATACATTGTCTGTGCCTTTTTGATGCAATCGTAGTAAAGCAAACTCAGCACAGATAGTCTTACCGCTACCAGTAGGTGCTGCAACTAAAACATTATCATCTGAGTTATAAAGCACAGTAAATACCTAAGTTTGAATAGATTGAAGTGTCTAAACTATTGATAAAGTGCTTCATATGAGGTATTTCTTAACGCAGACACAGGAAGTGGCTGCAAGTCTAGCAACTCAGTTGGAGGTGGGTATTTCTCTGGAAAAATAAGATGTCTACATGAAACTGGCAATATTGTCTGTGACCCTAACCACTTATCAGATACAACATGAATAAAGTACTGGGGAGGAAGAGGTTCATGGATGGGGACATTGAAGCTCAGATGATGGTCATCTTCAACAAACTGCATTTTTAACATAAAATATTCATGATGGAGTATATATTCACCATCATTGTCTTCTACTATTATCCAAAAAGGTTCCACATATCCATGAATCTTTTCATCCAACTGAAAATCTGGAGTGATAGTTAGTTCTACTTTCAATACAATTCGTGTTATTGGTTGGACATGAGCAAAAAGATCCAACTTTGGAAACTGATGGACAAATTTATGAATGCTTTTACCCATCTTTGGAAAACGAATGAGCTCCCCAATCTCTTGAGCAGAGAGATCATAGTATCGATCCCAAGCTAAATCTTTCTTTTCAATTTTGGTCAAAATATCATTTGGGATGCCTTTGAATTGACGAAGAGGAGTTTGAACACTCCGCATGCACCTATTAACCATTCTGCACAGATTAAGAGCTCTTTTGGCTAACTGAGCCCATCCTCTTTTTAGGACAATCTCAAAAAGTGCCCTCATCAAGCGACCTGCACTCTGAAAGCATAACCAAAAAATTAATACAAGAGATAAGGTAGCAATTCTATGACAATAAACATTATTGCAAAATACTACATATACTTCAACAGTAATCAAAACCCATGTACTTTTCTCAAGCATTAAATAGAAATGTACTGTAGATTGAT
>LPNX011040997.1:0-60114 GCA_001517045.1 Pseudotsuga menziesii | reverse complement strand
AAAGACAAATACAACAATATTGGAATAAGAGGAGAGAAGAATAGTTAGCATAACAAAAGAAGCAAGAAGATGCTACAAAACATAGGAAAGGATGCCCTTAAGGCTCTACAAGTCATATAGGTCAAGGTTGGTGAAGAGGAAATAAAGAGAAGAAATTTGGGGCGATAAAAAAATTTCTTCAACCACAGGAGAACCCAGTGGAGCCTTGTTTGATTGGAATTTGAAGCGGTGTACATAAAATATGTCAATATTACAACCCCTAAAATGTCAAGATGACATAACTGAAGAGAGGATATTCAAATTTACTATTTTTCCAAGGATCAACTAAACTTTCCAACACTACCAAGACAATTGATGCAATGTGTAAGAACATGTTTGTCATCGATTCTTCTCATGAACCATTTGCTTGCATAGACTGACTCTTGGTCCACAAACTTCTAATATGAAAACAAGGATGAATTTTGGAAGTATGATTACATGACTTTTCTATGTCCTGCTGCAATCTAGAACTATGCCGAGGGAGAGTATTCATTAGAGAACAATGACTGGTGAAATGGATTTCATTAGTTATTACCTTACTTCAAAGAATTTCAACCGGGAATACTTTTTAGCTCAGGTTTTCCACATACCTGGTGTTATGGAAATACAAGGATAAGCATAAATGTATTAAAATAAGTTTCCAATTGATGCTGAATTTCTGAGCCCTTGCACGACTTACAAACCCTAGGAATGACAGTCAGAATCTCCTGGAACGGAATTTTCTTGAAAATCAGGGTAAGAGCATATGGGATAAGCTCTTCCCATGGACGATTGCCTCCTTCGATAATTTCCTGCATCCTCCAATACTCCCCGCTAAGATTATCACAGAACAAAGCGCCACCGCCTCACCACCTCTAAGTCAGCTGAGCCTACCTGTTATCCCTTAAATCCACCTGATCTCCTGCAAATCCTTCTACATTTATCCCTTAGGTGCCACAACTATACTTTCCACCACGCATTGGAACAGTATTTTGCACATCTTGGTTTAGTTAAATCTCAATATTTTCCCCTTCACCGTTCATTCTTTGCCTGTGATGAACAAAAATCAATAGTCTAAAGCCAGAAACCCTCGTCTACTGCTCCAGAACCAGACCGTTCATTTCATAGATGCGCCACTTTTTTACTTCAAGTTTCAGCAATCCAAAGACTAGTTAAAATCTTCCAAACCCCTACTTGCTGCGAGTACCTACTGAAACCTTCAAAGACAAGCAAGAAACAACCCATTTTTGCAATACTCAAGATGATTTCAAACGCAGAAAATGCATCCACCCCTCCAATTCACAGGCCCTTCCCTCATACACCAGAATCCACTAAATGCTCAAAAATAAACCCCAAAGCAAACCATTCCTAAGAGATTAGCGCCAAACTTTAACAAGAAAAGAAAGAAAAGAAAGCATGAGTTCTTGAATTCGTTGCTTACTAACGAGCCGTCGCTTAAGCAACGGTTATGAGAATAGCCGTCACTTAAGCGACGGTTGTGGCCACATTTACAAAAAAAAAATTATCTTTGTGATTTTTGGTACAGTTAAAAAAAAAATCCACGCGCCGTCGGAAGTAACCATCGGATTTTGGATCGAAATGTAGTAGTGTATGGTATATTAACGTTACAAGTATTATTTTTTATCTTTTTAATGTTCTCCTGAAGTTTCTTTATTTTGGGGATTATCGTGTTATCCTTTTTCAATGGGCCCTGACTCCTTGTTGTAACATTTGTTTCTGATATTTTTTCTTCCTCGGCGAGTTCTTTATCCTCTATACTAAACATGGATACACAATCCCATAAAACCATAGTATCTTGTTCTTGTGTCTCTATTGGTTCATGAACTTTCTCTCCTTCATCCACAGTCTTTGTTAATTTCGAATCTAGTAACTGATTCATTACTAAAGTCATAGAATTTATCCACTGCAGGAAGTTTCTTTCAGAGTGAGGCTGCTAATGGAATGTACAGAAATTTTCCATTCCCACTTCAGTTAAGTTCATAGCAGAGGGACTATGAGAGGGAGGTTTGGATGGAACACTGTCATCTCTCTTTTTGTAATAATTTTTGAATTGCTTATTGGCCTCCTTCTCCTTTTCCAGGTCAATTATTCTATTTGAAAGTTTCTGCACTATTTTTACCACGCCATCTAATTCGTGTGACCTCTCATCTTTAGGATTAGTTAAAAACAAAGGTTTTCTATTTCTGAAAGTTTTTTCTTCTGATGGTGCAGGATATTTGTCTATACTTTCCATTTCGTCTTCCACTTTCTCAACTTCCTCATATGTTTCCACTAAGGTGGGATTAACTGATCTTTTGACAAACATAGCTACCTCGGGCTCGAGAGCTAAAGTGTAATACTCAATTAAGGTGTTCTCAGCAGGTTTTATAGTTGCATCAAAATTATTTAGATGGGAAGCAAATCTATGATTAAAATTATGCACCCTCTCTTTCTTTTCCTTTCTGAGAGAAAGCAACTCTTTCATTAAAGCAGAGGTAGATCTTGGGGTTCCATACTTGTTTCTAAAATTGCTCTCAAAGGTGTTCCAGTTTGCGATTGAGTTTTCCTGTAGGGAAAAATACCATGAGGCTAATTTACCTTTGAGATTATGTGGGAACATTTTGTAGACTACGCCTTCATGCTTTGCTGCTTGTAAACCTTCTAAAGCTAGATAAAAACTTTGCAAATGATCATCAAAAAAAATTCCTTCATTTAGTTCAAACTTGGGCAATGACTTATCAAAATTATGAGGCATGGCATGTAACGAAGGAATAAGGTTTAGAGGGGATATATCCCTCCAAGCAAGTGGTAGAGGAGGCTGATTTGCATACACATTTTCCATGATTCTAGGTGGAGATTGAGGTGGAGATTGGACAGGGGTTTGAAAAGGTGAGCAGTGAGGGAAGTCTAGTCCTAACTGATTTAGAGGTTGCACAATCTCTTGCAGGATTTTTTCTACCATCTCTTCAAATTCTTCCACTAACACTGAATCCTCATGGTAAGGATGGTCTTTCTTACGAAATTATCTTCTAAAAAAAGCAGGAATAATGGGAAATCCCCCAATATTCTTTGTGTTCCCCCTTGTGATTCTCCTCAAATAATCAACCACCTCGCTATCAACAGGATAGAGATACTCTGTAACTTTTTCTTTAGGACTAGGTCTCTTAGGGAAACTGATTTCAGAACTGTGACCATTGTAGTGTTCTCGAGAAAACGAATTTCCTCGTCCAACCATGCACTGGATGCCTTCCTTCTAGTGCCAAAAACTGTTGATGCCTGGAAAATACCATGTAATAAATAGTAGGCCCATTCTCCCCAATAAACGTTCCCAATTAGCTCATTATAGCTCAAGTAACGCTTTAAGCTTGCTTTTACCGGTTTCGGCCCGGTCCACTATTTAAGTGTATTTTTTAGTTTTATTTTATATATGATATGCAAGTGCCTAATATAAGTGAAGATGATAGAGACAACAAAGAGTTCACAATGTGATGCTCAGGTTCTTACCTCTTGTCTTATTACCCATTTTGCTTCTAAATCACAAACGAATAACAACTATGCTAAGCTAGCTAATTCTATCCAACCTATCCCTAGGGACCAAGATTATATTTAGTGGTGAGCAATGTACTGTAAAACATGCATAAAGAATATTACAGATAGTTGTTCATAATTCAGAATACAAGAATACATGTAAAAACATAAACATAGAGATAGCTCATTGGTGGTTAAACCATTCATTACTCAATATATTGCATAACTTTCATAAAATTAACAGAAAATCATTCATAACATGGAAGTAATTCATAAGTCAAAACGATCTCATAGTTCGTAGAATACTCTAAAATAGAAATAATTCGACATTCAACCAATCTACATCATGCATTTGAAACTCCACAGCTCCTTCTCTAGCAAAAAATATAGCTTCTCTTTATTACAAAAGGAAATAGTTCTTCTTACATCTACTTTACCTATAATTATACAAACTAAAAATGACTCTTGAGTTGCCCCAAACTTTTGGGCTTCCTGGACTCTTCCTTTACAAACTTTTTTCTTTTAGTGCATTATTAAAAGAATAAATACAAAATTATGTAATCTTTAGCTGGTGAATAAAACAAAAATCAATTGGGCCCAACTGGTGTCTTAATAAAAACGCCCCATGCTTTTCCTACTTCACTAATGATCTGATATTCTGAAGGCACCAATACATGTACTGCCACTTCATGCTTTGAAAGATGAGACTCAATTTCCTTCACCTTAGGTACATTTTTCCTCAAAGAGTCCTCTAATAGGAGTTTGTGGCCTGAAGCTTGGATAATACAAATCCTGATGTCTTCCTCATTAACTACTTTGAGCTTGGATATACTTTCTTCTCCTTTTAGCGGCTTCTGTTACAGTTTCTTCAAATGTTCCTCTTTGACTAGGAAATCTTCGTCTGGGGCACATGTTAGAACCATACATTTATTATGAACAAAATGTATGCCTTTGTAGAATTCAACACACTTTTCAATAGTTTTTTCAATGGCTGCATTTAGTCTGACTATTGTTCTACACCCAAAATTCAGTGTGGCCACCTCCATCTTAAGACTTCCTATAGACTTCTGAGGTATATTAGCTAGAAAGATTCAATGGGTTCCTATCCATGCTAACTGATTTTTTACAAGCTCAACCACCTCAGATAATCTCCTTCGAAATTCTAACGAGCTAAGTGCTAGCTATTTCAATCTGACCTCAATTTGTTTAACTCTATACATCTCCCCTACAAGGCTAAGAAAAACCTGATTTATCGCTTTTTGCAGCATCGAGGCTTGATTCCAGAATGATGTGATGTCCATCTGCTTCTCCTATGTCACTTGAATTTGTTCTCTCAGTAAAAGGTTATGAGCTTCCAACTCCTCTACTCTCTTGCTTGTTGCATCTCCTTTCTGTTCTGATTCTACAACCTTCTTCTCGAGGTTTTTCTTCTCTCCTTTCATGATATTTACCGATAGTACCAGAGCATCCTTATCATATTGTAAAATTTGGCATGCCTCTTTTGAATTCTCAATCTCACTGAGAATGTCTTCATGCTTCCTCTTTAGGATTTTCCCCTCACCTCTTTCCTTTTCAGAGTTTCCTTCATTTGAACAACCTTATTCTTATACTGTTCCAAATCAGTCATTATCTTATCCATGTTATCTTCATTTGGAAGGGCTGAAGCTACACCTGACCTTGCAAGAATTCTTGGGTTCTTATCAATCCCATGGACGATAGTTTTCTTGGTGACTATGACTCCTTTCTTTTCCCCAGTGTCCACATTCTTCCCAGTTCTCATGAAAATTATTTTCTTACTTTTGTCATAAAAAATGATATTTAAATCAGCTACCTCCTGCTCTTGAGATGGGATGAAAGGGATTAGTTCAATCCCTCATGTCAGAGCTGGATATTTTATGGATGTGCTACTGGATGGGATAGATGATTTTGTCATATTATCATGAGATTGAGTATGCTGCAGAGTTGCACGATCTTGTTCCTCCTGCTCTATTTTTTGTAGCTCTTCAGTTGCTTTCTCTGCATGTTCTCTTTCTTTGTCAGTTGCTTCCAGTCTTAACCTCTCATCCTCTTCCTGCCTTCTTTGAGCCTCTTCTTCTTGATTCTTTTTCGTAGCTTCTTCTTCTACTAAACTTTTCTTGGCTTCTTCTTTGGCTCTTCTTTTCTTAGATTCTTCTTCTGATAACCACTTTTCTGGTCCTTGCGATAGTTTGAGTGCCTCCTCTTTCCTTTTCTTCGTAGCTTCCTATTCCTGTTTCTTTTTTTGTTCAGCACCTTTTCCCTTGCCACCTACGGTTGTTATCTTTTGTTTGAATCTTTTCCTGAGGGCTGTCATATTTTGAGCATTGTAGAATATTTCCTCATTTTTATCCCAATAGTTTGCGTACTCAAAATGTACCCCTATGGCTGCACAATAGTTAGAAAACTTATCTTCAGAATCATTCCGATGAAAGCTTATCTCCTCGAAGTGAAAGTACTCTAACTCCTTTATAAATTATGGGGTACTCTTCACCTTAGATAATTTGTAACTACCCACATAGAACGAGAGTGGAGGGTATACGGCCTTCTTCTGATAAAAAAGGAAGTTCCCAATGTCGTCCATGTAAAGTTGCCTCACTACTTCCTTGTGAACAACATAATCTATGGTGTATCTTGGTAATGGAGAAGGGGCCCTTGTCCTACCAAACATCCTTAAGTATAGGCCTTCCTCTGTCAGGTAATAATGACCATTATCCTATACAATATTCAATGCCTCTTCAGACATGCAATCACACTTGGCAAGAAATATTATTCTGTATAGTGCCATTATGAAATCCTCACAAATACTCTTATAATGATTGAAATACTTATATGCCCAAAACAACTGATATGCAGAGTAGACCAGAGCTTTGGTCTTATCCTGTTGGCACTTTAGAGGAGGGAATGAGTGTGTGCACAGAATAAATTTGATTAGAAAAGAGATCATATAGAACTCTAAATTCTTTTGTGAGACTCCCCCCAGCGCTGCACTTATGCACAAGGACAAACTGTTAGATGCTATATTGGCCTAGTTAAAAATGGTGCCTTGAGTGGCCACAAAGAAAATCACTAGTACCCAGCTCAGCTTGTAATTCTTCCATTTTCTCTTCCAAAGATCCTGTTCAACATTAATTCTATCAACCTAAAAGGAGTGCGCAGGTGTGCAGTTTCATATTCCCTAGAATTCCTTGTATGAAATTTTTTTTCGGGAACCATCATTCTTCGGACATTGTCCAAAACATCTAGGTCAAGACCTTTTAACCATTCTTCTATTGTATACTTCTGAGGGGTAGGTAGCTTATAGGCCTGAGCTACATAAGTTGGGCTATAAGTAGCATAACCTTGTCCTTCGGTATTTGACAAAATCATTTTTGTTACATCAACCCTCAGGAGGATCCATCCTATTACTTCCGCACATGGAAAAGTTTTTGATTGCTTGGCAACCTTCATGATCGCTGACCTCTCTATATTGGTAAGCCCTCTAACCATGTATCTAGGATGTTTCAATTGGTGATCATTTGGTAGATCTCCCCCCACTTGTACTCAGGTTCGATGCCCGTGATAGCCTTGGTATCTTCATATATAACTTCAACTCGCGTTATAATCTCTATCTCTAGATCCTCATCCGCGACTTGCACCTTCTTCTTATTTTTTTGAGGCATATTGCTATATGAATATTGAGACTATCAAAAAATCAAAACAAGTCTTAGGTGCATACATAGATATAAACAAAATCATAAGAGCATAATAGCTAGCAATCTTTTACCCCTTTATCTTGAAACATCTCGGTCAAATTCCAAAATGAGAGCTAAGCCTATGCTTTAAATTTTCAAAAACTTTTAACATAATCGATAGCTAAAGATCTAATCTACAATGGCCCTAAAACAAAAATCTTCCATCTCCTAGGTCTCTAAGACTACTCTGAATGCGTTGTTGGCCAGGATGTCACAGCTAAGGTTTGCAAAGCTCGGGGCAGCCTCTGAGGACTCTATAAGAATACAATCCTGTCCAGGATATCATGGCTAGGGCTTGCAATTTCAGGGTGAAAATGATAAATTTTACACCGCATGCCTCTACACAGCCATGAACTCATCCTTTCCCAACTACCCCATTTTGAAAAGGACACTCGGTGGTGCAGACGGTGAAACGCCTGTCTGCACACACCTAGTTCCTTACAACTAACAACCAATGGAAACCCCATGGCAAGTGGAGCCAATAGCCGACACGAGGCAGGTATACTCCTAACGCCTCGCGGGCTCAAAAAATGTGTGATTTTTTAAATACAAACCACAAAAAACAAAACCCCAACCCAGGATTTAAATTTAAACAAGGAAAAACTAAGCCAAACATCTAGACACTGATTAAGGTGATAAGATCCTACCTAGTAAGGAAAACGATGGGATGGAAAATGCCAAATCCATGCACACCTGACTAGATCTACAAGGTAGCTGACAGCTTTCTCAACCACTGTAATGGGAAACAATGACCGAAGAAAAACAACAATAGGTCATGAGGGAGGCTTTTATGACTATTTAAATGGGCTAGGCATTGGTAGTATTCACAATAACTTAAAACTATGGTCATCAGATGCGAATAAAAGAGGTCCTCATATGCAGAGAAGAGTTCACTGCCGCAACATATCAGCTGGCTCCATGACTTGCTTCTGTGGGGATACAACTAAGAACTTTCGGAGACTCCGGATGAGATGAAGTGAGCACCTCCATAAGCGTCAGATGGAACATGGGAAATGATCCGATGCTATCAGATGTCAACAAAGCTTTCTTTCCAGAAAATAAATCAAGACTTGACTCAGTACCGGCTGATCTCTTGGGAAGGAATCTGGTGGACTTTAAGAAAATATATCGACACACTGGATAAAAAAGAAATAACCCCTTCCTTCGCTTCAAAAAAGATGTCAACAAGTCATCTGGAAAACGTAAATCAAGGGCCTTCCAATAATTTCGGATGCGATCTTCATAACTAAACCGATTCATCGGTAAACTCACGGAGAGCCTTCTGAAAGGTAAAACATCGGCCAATGAATAGAGAAGTCTTCTATTGTATCGGATAAGCTCCAGGAATTCATCCGATACATCGGGTGCATAAATACTTTTCCTTTAAAATATTTTTTTTGATTTTTAATGAAACTAAGTCATAAAAAGGCAAACCTTTTGAGAAGACGAATGCTAGGAACTTTTAAAGGGGGGACCCAAAATCTAATTTTTTTTTGGGAATGTTGTAGCAACAACACTACTCTAATATTCATGCAAGAGCTTATTCATTTTGCAACCTACCTACTCTAGTAAATGAACAGGATATTGCTACGTAAAGTCAAATATCTGATGAAGCCACCTTAGCATCTCATCCATCACATGGTCTCTTCCATCATGCTTGGTGATGGACCAAGACAAGAAAACATCTACCATGAAATGAGTACATGTTTTAATATTCATAACAATAGGGCTAACAATAAACATGAGAACATAGGCATGTGAATTTTCATCAACATCCTCAAACCTTTTCAAATAATAACAAGTCTTTCCACATGCTCTCTCTATCCAAAATTGGATAAGTCTTATCAAAAGTAGATTATTGTAAATGACTATCAAAACCTAAGATAAAAATAACTTGCTGCCCCATTTCATTTCCAACACCTACACAAGAGTGATTAGATGAAAAACTCCATGCAAATTCCAGACTTTTAGATGTAGAGGGTGGAAAATTATGACCTTTAACTATTATTGGAATGCACCATTTCTAGCCCCTAAAGCATACTGAATGGTTGATTTCTTGCCCATTAATTCAGCATTTTTAAATTGATTTGGTGGCTAGAAATTCTCTGCATAAAATCCATGACTAAATAACCTGAAGAAAGGATGCAAATCAGCATGAACAAAACCATTACTTTGCTGGAAATATCTCTGCAAGAATTGCTCAATATACACCCTAGGAGAGGGAGTACAATGCTCCACCCAAAACCTATAATAATAACACCCTTTTTCTGCCCCAAATCAAGATATCAACCAGCATTGATTATTGAAGGATATGGCTTGAAATTCCTATCAAAACCTGCATAGGCAATACCTTCTCGCTGCCCCAAATCATCATCAAGATCAACATCACCCTCCGGAAAACATGGCGGGGAATGATGCCCCTTATTTTACCTAGAAGAGGGAAAACAAAGCTATCCCAAACTTGCCCTTGAAGAAAGAAAACAATGTTGTTCAAATTTGCAAATAATACATCATCTTGCTGCTCCAAATATGTAATAATATCTAAAGAAGATGGTTGGAGATGATCGACCAAGTCTACCCTAAAAAAGGGCACACAAGGATTCCCCAAATCTACATAAAAAATCCTCTCATTCTACTCCAAATCTGCATTACTGGCATGTTGATATGGTTGAAAATATTCATCACTTTCAACACTAGAAGTATCATAAATAGGATCTCCAAACTATCTCCAAGAATATTCATTACAAGCATGCTTTACTTCTAGGAAAATATCATCTATCGTATGATCATATAAGGGTTTGACCCCATCATTTATTCTCTCAAATCATTAAAAGACATTTCAACAATTTCAAAATTTTGAGAAGAAAAACTCACCAAACCCTCACCTACATGGTTAGTGGAATAAGTTTCTTTACCAACTAGCTTTTCAACACCAATACTTTCAATGGCCCCTTGCACATGCTCTTCTTATTCATATTGTTTGATGCCTCCTTCAAGAACTTCTTCATGAAGGATGATGGAGTTGCAAGGTACCTCTTCAACATGCATGGGCTCTTCTTCATTGCTTGAGCTTCAAATGAGTCCCCATGGCTAGGGACATGCCCTTTTGGATCTTCAATGATGTCTTCAATAGGCATATGTTCTTCTTGATGACAAGGTACTTGAGTGCTTTCAAAAAGGATCCTTTCATGCACTTCTTCATTGGCTCCTCCTATGCCAAGATTTTCTTAGATGGATTTAGTCAAGGAGACAAATCTCTCCTCATATCTTTTGATTTGATCCAAAAGAGCATAGAAAGGGTCTCTTTCATACTCAGCATAAAGTATTGGATAATTTATTTTGTGATTTGGTAAGAATATTTTATATTTTCAGCTCTTTATTCTTTCACATAACTAGCTTCCTATTGCTCATGAAGCGATTGAAAGAAATATGAAAAATAGGACACCTTCCTACAATTTATTAACTTGAAATTTTGCAGACCTTTGCAAGGAAAATGCGAATATCTTCATCAAAACACCTTCATGCACAACTTTGAGATTTGACATATAGCATCCATAAATGAAGAAAGATAGAGCTTGATGAATATCCCCATGAAAATTTAAAACATGATCTTCTCATTTTGAAGGGATCTTATTTGGATACCTTGGAATTTCCATAACATCAAGAAAAGGATAAAACTCATGGAACTCCCAAGATGCCATACTCCTTCAAGTCCTCAACCCTAAAAATGAAATCTGAAATCCACACATAATTTTCATACTTTTTCCAAACTGTGGAGTTGCCAAGGTGAATCTTCAATTTCCTTCACATTCTTTCTTCCCCCCCCTACAATCAACAAGTCTTGAAAACTATTCAAGGAGAATGGATTTGTCCATTCATGGAGTCACCATACAAGCAAAGGATTTTCAAAATTCTTCACTCATAGGTGTCATACATAGCAAGACTACATATATGATAGATGGGCTTTATCCTCGACAATGGTTCCAAAATGGCACCACACAAACCAATATCTTGAGATTGAGAGCCCTAAAACCAATGATGGATTATGGATAAATAAGAGGGAGGTCAATGTCACCACACCTAACCCTCTTTTGCTATTTAAGCTAGCTCTTTTCTAGATCAAAGGAGTCCCTAAATAAGATTACTAGGGTTTAGTAATGAAGCTCTCGATGAATTTGAAAAGTAACCCTAGCAAACCAAGTTTTTTCATGAAAGTAAAATATAATGGTGATGAAGGGATTGGAGTCTAGTGTCTTATTAAATGGGGTCAATTAAGGATAATAATTAGGAGCTTACTAACATATAATGATAGTTAGCGTTTGAGAGCCAATTCCTACCATATTAAAAAAAGTCTAGATTTATCTTGGGATCTTCAAGAAAGTCTAGATTTATATTACATCCAAGTTCCATTACCTCTTAGACAAAACAATTGTTTGTTTATTATTTTTCATTTATACTTTCCACTAAATACATGTTCCATTATTTTCTAGACAAAAAATGTTTTAGTTCATGGAGTTTTCACAGAGTCTCACATAGATTTCCTTTACTAGTCTACACTCTTAGTTAAAGACCTTTGTTGGGTAAATATGATTGCCCATAATGGTGAAGAATATATTGATTTGGCGAAAAACATGGCCAACAGTGGATTTTTTATGGTTGTCTTGTCCACATAATTACCCAAAATGTTGTTGTAGGGTTTCTTATGCAACTGTGAGGTTTTCCAGAACACACCAAAACCTTGTTTTGTTTTTTCTTGTTCATAACTAGATAAGATATTAGGATTTCATATGGTATTAAGACATTCCCAACCTCAAGGTATAGGGATACTACCACACAATAATGCCTAGAACTTTCTCATATTGGTGTTTTCATCTATTTCCATGCTTTTTTATTGCCCAAAATTGTTTTTTTGATGCACATACCTCTCCAAAAAGCACCCAAAACTGAAGGTACAGATGTTTAGGGATTCCAAGAGGTCTAAACAAGCGTATAATCATCCCTAGTTGCACCATATTTGCTAGTGAAGACTAATTATTAATGTAGGAAGACATCACCTATATTGAACCTTCCCTGGAACTACTTCTCATCCATAAAATAAGCCCTAGATTGTTTCTTTACCATAAATTTGTTCCTAAAATGAAACCAGGATTACTTCAAAAGTTTGTTTGAAGTAAAAATAGGCATAGAATCATTCATCAATATAAGTGCAAAAAATCCTTTTTTTTTAATTATGGATCATGGATAGGCTTATTTGATACTAAGGTATGCTTAGGATTGAGGTTCAGGGCACTTTTAATCCACATTATAGCCCATTACTTACTAAAATTGTTTATTGACTGCTACATGAATCATATTTTATGTTCTTCTCCTAGGTTTGACCATATAAGATGGCTACAAATACATAGAATATGAGAAAATAACCTTATTCCATTTTCCCAGAACTAGATCATGGTTGCATGCCCCTATAAGAAGCCTCAAATATACCCAAAATGTTACTCTACTTATGCTTTAAAAAGGGGATTATGCCTAGGGACAAAGGATTGATGTTGTTCTAGTCTTCAAACTTATCGCAAAATTCTCAAAACTACTTAAAGTGTGCCCAGATTTGGGAGAGATGGCTTATTTTCCTTCTTACTATTGTTTAAAGACTCAAAACATATTTTATCATCTTAAGTTAAAGACTAGTAAATTAGTAATTGTTGATCATCTTTAATGTTAAAAGTAAAAAATATTTACTATTAATA
The DNA here is from genome assembly GCA_001517045.1 of Pseudotsuga menziesii. Taxonomy (NCBI): domain Eukaryota; kingdom Viridiplantae; phylum Streptophyta; class Pinopsida; order Pinales; family Pinaceae; genus Pseudotsuga; species Pseudotsuga menziesii. Next base: position 47,075 of record LPNX011040997.1, on the reverse strand, counting down.
GTAATTATTATAAAAAGAATCAAAAGATAATTCATCCTCTACTTGTCATATTTTTACTCAATTCTTGTTTTAAGCCAAAGTTTTTGGAATTGCTTGAGATTCTCCCTACTTTGTCAACTAATTTGTAGCATAATGATAGATCTACACCTCCCTTTTATATGTATATGTTTGAATGTACCAACAAAGTCCACCTTTCATCGCTTGAACAATCCTTGGGGAAAAGTTGGAAGTAAGGGAATGGAATCATCTTGCATTCCTGTTGTAGATGAGGAAGATATACTTTTGTAGGTTAAAGGATAGGTTTCTTACATGTCTCCATAAATTCTCTAAAGTATTCAACATTTTCTTTCATGGACCCATTTACTGACCAATCACCCACAAATATTCTTGCAGTCTCCATCACCGACTTTTAGAACAATTGTTCTATGATTATTTCAAATGTAACAAGTGCATAGGAGAGTGTAATTGTGTTTTATTATATGTATATGTTCCATATTTTGTAAATTATGTCTATTTTATTTATGCTGGTAAGTTTTGTGTTATATATCTTTAATGGAATTAAACCTTCATTATGCCGCCGCTTTTTCTTGTGTGAGGTCTGATATCTACCAAATCCACTCAATATTATCTATTGAAAGGAATCTACAACAATTTATATTTGTTCATTGAAGTATGCCCAGTTTGTACAATACCAAGGTAAAAGTTGAAGCAGTTTTTACAAGTATATGTGGGTTTTGGTTTATTGATTTCATTTTTTTATTGCTTCTTTTGCAGTGGTTTCTGTGCTGCTACTAGCATTCAGGCATTCACCTCTAAGTTGAAAAATAAGTTTTCATCCAAATGTCGAGGAAAGGCTGAAACTGACTTTACTCTAGTAGTGAAAGAGATATGTGAGGAGTATGATGATAAAGGTACATAGAAAGAGGACTTTATGCCAGAGATTGATGATGGGAAATCCAAATCATGTATTGATGAAAGCTTAAAGGATTCTACAAACAATTAGAGCATCCCATTCTTTTTCTGAAGAGGAATAAGTGTGGGAAATGGATCACAAGAAGAAATGATAGCAGGGTCCATTGGATTTGTACCTTTCTGATGCAAACAAAATAGGTAACTCACTTTTCACTTGGAAGATCTAGTAATATACACCATTCCAAGTTCATGGTTTTATTCTAAATTTTCATATCTACAGTGGTAATTGTAAGGTAAGTGTATATAGTGTGATATCCTATTTGTGTTCATTTGAGAGATGGCACATGTTGTAGGATAAGGTAATTGATATAGTAACAATTGTGTTTGTAGCAAATATATTATGGTGTATGCAGTTTATGCTTAGTTTCCTCATCAATTGATGTGGGAGCTTATTTTTTATAGGCAATGGTACTCTTAAAATACAATAAGTAATGGAATGTGAAGGCATATATATTAGAACTGAAAATCCATTTAAGAGTACAAAGATAATGTTGAAATAGGTAACATTGATCCCTAGTGATCCAAAAGGATAAAATGGACAAGTTTTTGATAGATTCCAAGATAAGATAGGATAATATATATTTTTTGGTGTATGTCAAATGACCACAAATAGGTCAATGGGACTACTAGATAAAGACAATGAAGAAGCAAAAAAAATGTAGCAGTCAACTATTAGCTCTTATAATATTCAAAGATAAGAAGAAATGTGTAATGGGATTCCTATTGTTCGTGATTTGTATTGTTGCCTAGAAGATCCAAAGGTATGTGGTTTGGGGCTGAGCTTTCTTTCATCTAATTGGGCCAAATTTGTGTGGGTAGAATTGACTATGCTACAACACATGATTTTTTGTAAGTGGACAATGTGATAGGACATCATGTAGGTAGAGTTTCGTACACAACCTATGTGCCTTGAAACAATTTTCAGATTGGTCTCTTTTGTCTATAGGATATGATCCATACGTGATAAAATTTTGACTTGAGAGTGATACCCTTTCGAACTTGTCATGGTCTCCTTGGTTTTTAATGTTCTTGTTCCATAGGAAAACCACATATCCAACTTACAACTTATTATCTTTGAATTTTTGGTCAAACAATTTATTCACATGGTCCTGGTAATCCACAAAGTGACTACTATATAACCAAGGATGGATATTATGGCGATGGTGAAAACAATTATGATTTGCTAACGATTATATGTGAAATCATTTTATCATGACACATTTATTGGTTTTGGCATCCTTGTCATTATAGTTTTAAGCCAAACAAAGTTTGTGACATATAGGCATACTAGTGTTGCTACAAAATGGAGTATACTGCTCTTTGAAATATTCAACTCATATAAAACTTGGTTTTAAGGATACTTCTATAGGAAACCCCCATATTTGTTTCTCGTAATATGCCCATATCTGTAAACAATTATTTTTACAGTTGTAAGGTCAGGAACAAGGATGTATGTTACAATTTTCAGTGGTATGATGACTGCATGTAGGATGAATCTGAAATGTTTTTCATATCCTCAACTTCTCGGTGGTAGTATTATGGAGAAGTGTTATAATTATATGAATATTTATCCCAAAATTTCCATGGAAATATTAGAGGATTTTTTTGTAAGAAAAGGTTTCAAAATACCATTTTGTGGGAAAAGTTGACACCGAGTATCATACTCCATGGGCCTGCAAACTTGTTTGGACATCCAAACAATGGTAGAATTTAGAAAGTGGACTTATAACTTGGACAATGGGATTGTGAATCAAAGGATCATGTGTCTAAGATAGTTTTTGTACACTTTCCAATGCCGTTCACTACATTTACAGATACCAGAGAACACTATGAAAGTGTATTTGTGAAGCATTCCATCTCTACTTATATTTTGCAACCAATTACATGCAATGTTTGGGAAGCATATTTGAAAGCATCAATTCTATGAGTGGCATAATGCACCTAGCAACAAAGGGGTTAATAGAGGATAGTTTTGGGAGTGGGAGCTAGGGTATTGGAAAGTAAGCAGACTAAATAGGGTGATTGCTATTGATGGAGGACAAACATCACTTGTAAATGTAGATCTTACATGAAAAATTATTTTAGAGAAGGGTTTACAAACAATAATTGTTCCCACATATCCTTATGTTAATGGAAAAAGAAATTAGAGGTTCTAGATTAGAGCCTGAAAGTGAGTTCAAATTGTAGAAAAACAGTGACAGATAACATTGTCAACAATTTTGAGTCTTTTAAACATGGAAACACTTAAGAGAGCATTCAGGTTTCAAACTGTAAAGAAAATTTGAAGGGTGAAAAAGATTTTGAAAATATTCATGAAAATTTTGTTCCTAATGTCAAATATCATGTGATTTCTACATTTGTGACTAAAGACAATGAAGTTAGGGTAGTTCCAAACACTTCTTTGCATCAGAATTACATTCTGAAGAAGAATGTGCTTAATCAAGATACCAGCTTGATCAATGTTGAAGATAAATGTGCTTTCTGAAGCATGGTGTTTTTTTTAAACATCTACAAGGCATCGGATTTCCAATGCTTAGGCCATCCTCAAGCCATCGAATTTCCAACTTGTCAGGCATCTACAGGCCGTCGGATTTTCGACGCCCAAGACATGGAATCCAACGAAGAGTTAATTGAAGTGACGACTTCCAAGTGTCAGATTGATATGATATTCGTCGGTTATTCGACGTCATGTCATCGCAATTTAGACGTCGAATCCAAGTTACAATTTCCTGATTTATGATGATATCTTGTCAAAATACTGACGACATCTGAAATGGTGTCAAATAACCAACAAAGTCTCGTCGACGACAAAAAAAATGTTTCTATCGAATAACAAACACGTGTCTGTCGAATTTCAGACATTCAAGCTGTCAGATTTTAGGTTCAAATTTACTTGTGTAATAATGATGCACTAAGGAATTAAAAGTGATTATTCGTACCCACTCTTAAGACACATGTGATGGCCACGTCTACGTCAATTTGTGAGTACATTACTATGATTGGTTGATTCATGAATAAATTTGCATGGTTATATTAATTATTAGTAACTTGGTTGATGAGTTATTGTTGTATTACTTATGTATTGAAAGTATAAAAAAGTGTTTATATATATATATATGGGGTAGCATGAGTTTGTTGACTTGTTTATTATAGTTTAAATTTAAATAAACTGATTGGATTATATAATAATATACATAATTAAGTGGATAGGAATTTTTTCACCAATGACTTACTGTCCCGTGTAATTTCCTTTCCCATAGTAACATCCATCACATGTTTTTGCATAAGTTTGGTTTCTATTACATGTTCACTCGGTCTATGTAGGTTCCATGTAACTAAGTTTCCATTTCCATTTGCAATTGGGTGTCCACTGCCTCTATCATTGCCTCTAACTCTCTGTGTTGAAGAAGTTTTCATTTGCAATCATGGTTAAGGAAATTCATTGTACATGTCAGTTTATCGAATATCATTTTGAATGTCAAGATTCAAAATTTAGGGTTTGATGTTGAAGAGCATATTAGGGTTGATGCAACTTACAAAACTTGTGCTATGAACTAGAAGTATTAAGTAGGGAACATAGGTATCTTTGGAGTTGTGTGCAAAACAATGCCAGAAGTTGAAGGGAATATAGGTTTTATATTTATTACTTTGTCTATTTATTGATAATGATAATTGTAAAATATTTAAACATGGTGATCAATTTATCGCAGATTGTAGCTGAGGTTTAGTGCAGGCAGTTTCCGTTTGAGGTGACGCCTTCTTTAAACGACTGGTAGATTGCAACCTTAATTGCAGGAGCGCAGAAAGGAATTTATTTGAAGGATTCTTTTCTGAATTCTTACACATCCATAAATATTGACTTATTCTAAACGATAATTGGTTTTGCAATTGTGAATCTCATAGGTTTTCTGTTAAGATTTTCGTGATTTTTTACTTCAATGTGTTTTCAAGACTCTATCTCCTCTATTGTTATGAGAATCGAACCCTAGGAGATCTGGGATCTATATTTTCTAAGAGTGGTTCAAACCTTAGAACTAACAATTGGTCTTCTAATTATTGGAGGCAATTAGCGTAAGTCCGAGGAAGCTGATGTGATGAAAGATAGTGGGCATTGTCAATATTTGAACTCCCACCCTGAGGATCAATGGTGTATCACAAGTAAGTTGTGGAGCTCAACTCTTTTAATGTAAAGGTGTATTTGATTTGATTTGGGTATTGAAGTTTTGAAATGTTCATTGAATTTTCAAGTGGCCTACTTCTTGCAACACTTTTTCCGGTACAAATATCTATGTGAAAAAAAAGTAAAATGTCGAATGAGATACGTTATGGAATTGGGTATGCTATGGAACCCAAGAAGAAGCATAGTTTTATCCAGTTTTCAGTAGTTGAGATTTCCAAGAAAAGGAGTATAGACCTAATTTTTATTGATGAAAATAAACCCTTGATAGATTAGGGGCCCTTCAATTGTATTATGCGCAAACTGTACAAGGAGGAGTGGAAAAAAGAGTTGCAACAATACACATTAAAACACCCACATGTTTGCATTATTGATTTCCAAGAGGTCATTGAGAGGTTGCACAATCGAATATCCATGCTGCAAGTGGTGTTTGAATTGAGGGTTATTTAGGAGAATGATACCTTTGGGATACCTAAATAGATTGTTCTGTATCAAGATGAAGCTTTGACTTGTTCGGAGACCCCAGTGTATTTGAAATTACCCGTGATTGTGAAGCCATTGGTTTCTAAATAAGCTTGAAGTCTCACAATATTTATTTAGTGTTCAATTCCGAGGGGCTACTGAAGTTGAAGCCTTCGTTGATGCTACAAGAGTTCATTAACCATGGCAAGGTGATATTCAAAGTGTTTGTTGTGGGGAATTATGTTATGTGTGTGAATAGGAAGTCCCTTCCTGATGTGGTCGAGGAGATGCTTAAGACCGCAGAAGGTTCGATGTTGTTCTTCCAGATTTTGAATGTTACCAAAGAGCATTAGAATGAGAATTACGATGGGGTTATGAATCTAGAGGATGTTGACATGTCACCATAGATATTTGTTGTTGATATTTCTAAGGGCCTGCGACTGAACTTGGGGTTTCATTTGTTTAATATTGATGTTAACAGGGATACCAATGCTAGGAATCATTACCTTGTGATAGATATCAATTACTTTCTTGGCTATGCTAAGATGTTGGTTTACGAGTTGGTGCTGAATGATTTTTTTGTAAGTTTCTCGATGAGAAGAAGGTATTAGAGTGGTCACAGTTGTAGAAGCTAAGTTGGATGAGGAGAATAATTCAACCAGGTAGAAATATGGTGTTCTTGAAAGTATTATTTAGCACAGTGTTGATGAAGTGGGTTCCAGAATTGGAAAAAAAATATGTTGTAATTTATGTGAAAAAATTGAAGCTATTGGAAATATTAATTACTCGCCGATACATAATCCAATCAACTGACTCTATCAGAGTCTGTAGCAGGTTAGAAAGTGCCAGAGAGTCTAACAATATAAAGAGTTCAGATTTCTCACATATAAGACAGTAGAATTTAGTTGTTGAAGCTAAGTTTCTAGGTAGAGATTAATTGCAGTCCTTAAATGTTAAGACAGTTAGTCGACAGAAATATTATATATGAAGGATGAAATTGTAAATCAAAATACAAAGAGAAAGGGAGAGACAAACAAGCAATAGAGAAGAGAAGTGCGATGAAGAAGAAGAAGGAAAACTCACTGAAGAGTTTGAAGCTCAAGCTTTTGTGTTTTTACCAAGTTTGTATTTACAACTGTAAGTTTTGTTATGCCGTCACATGAAATATAAATCCTTAAGTTTATGTTTGAATGAATGTTCAATTTTGCCGCATATATTCTCCATATTTACCTGAGTGAATGTTGTTTACATTTACTGTGAGTGAAAGACATCAAGAATCCATAAATATTTCACTGTGTAAAAGTTCCTAGTTTTACGCACAAGTTCCTAGGTTTATGCGCAGAGGTTCGACACAAATCTTGTTTCTTATTTTCTTATACAATATTGCAATTGATTCGCAATATAGTTTTGTCACAGTTAATCCTAGGTTATCACAGTAAAAAGTGTTTTTCATATTCCTAAGTCCTTAGACGGGGAAATAAAAAGTTATTGCGCGGAAGTGAAAACTTGTTCACACACTGAGTTGGTCGCAACCAAATTCATGTCGTAGTAAAATCCGGTCGAAGCCAAAGTAAAATACCTTCACAGGTAAAGAGTCCATTGCAGTTACTCCTTTGCAGTAACTCTCGCGCAGTAATTCTGTTGCGTAGTAATTTCTCCGCACAATAAATTCTGCTACAAGAAAATCGAGTTGCAAGTTTTGAAAAAGTGAAAAGGGAAAAACATAAGGTTGTGCTGCACGATAAATCAAGTTAATTTATGCAGCTGTCGTTTCTCCCGAGATCTAGTATTAGAGCTAGAGATAGTTTAGGAAAGAAATCTTGTCCTAAAAGGGAAAAAGTAATTTTCTAAGGAAATTTAAAAATTGGCTTCTACTTCCGATTCAGATATGTTGAGTTTACAAACTTCAATTTTTACAGGAAAGAATTATGAATATTGGTCTCTAGCAATGAAGGCTTTGTTTAGAGGTCAATATGTTTGGGATATTGTTTAGAATGGTTATGCAGAACTAGCAGATCAAATGGCATATAATAATCTCTCACAAGATGAGAAAGATATCCTAAGGGAACAGAGGAAGAAAGATGGAAAAGATTTGGTCTACATACATCAAGCCATGCATGAAAGCATACTCCCAAGAGTAGCAGCAAAATTTATCGCAAAGCAGGCATGGGACACATTAGGGACAACTTATCAAGGTTTGGACAAGTTAAAGACATCAAAGCTGCAAATTCTGAGAAGAGATTTTGAATCTCTATCCATGAAAGATTTAGAGTCAGTAGACTCATTTTATACCAGAGTTGTTGGTTTATAAATCAGCTGAAATCTCATGGAGAAACCATAACAGACCAAAGGGTGGTTGAGAAAAATCTCAGAAGTCTTCCCCCAAGATTTGAAAACTTGGTTATAACCTTGGAAGAACACACAGACATGACAACGTTTACTATTAATGAGATGCAAGGTTCACTCATCAATCATGAACACGGGCTCAGCAAAACTCAAACATCATTGGAAGGTTCATTTGCAGCAAAGTCATCTATAAGCCATGGAAGAGGAAGGGGGAGAAATAATTTCAAAGGCAGAGGAAGAAACTTCTCAAGAGGAGGACGCATCAGTAGTCTTGCATATGTTACTGGTAGAGGACATAATCGGTCACAGGTTTGATAAATCAAAGATTCAATGTCATTATTGTAAAAAAATTGGTCATTATGCATATGAATGTAGGAAGAAGCAATATGACCAAGGAAAGCAAAGCCAGAATCAGTCGATAAACACCAGCATTTCATCGAGCACAATGTCAATGGCATGTGCATCCCCAATTGAATGAAATACCATCCAAGAAAGTCCATCTGACATATGGTATTTAGATTCAAGCTGCAGCAATCATATGACTTGTAATTTAAATTTATTTTCCTGTCTAGATAATTCAATTCAAACTGATGTTACACTTGGAAATAATGTCCAAGTCACTATTTTGGGCAAAGGTACTGTTAGTATTTTAACCAAACAAGGGGAGCACAAGTATGTGCCTAATGTTTACCATGTAGAAGGTCTGAAACATAATTTGTTGAGTATTGGACAGTTGATACAGAAAGGATACAGAGTGTACATGGAAGATAAGCAGTGTGTGATTTAAATATTTATGTCCAAGCAACCAGCTGATAGCAAGAGTGCCAATGACAAGAAATCGCTGTTTCCATTAAGGATAATTCTAGACAATACAGAAGTTGCATTCAAGGTAGAAATTAAAGAAGAAGTTGTTCACTGTGACAAGAAAGAAAATGATAGTGCTTATTTTCAGGCTGCATTTCAAACAGAAGTTCAAGATGATTCCTGGCTATGGCATTTCAGATTTTGACATCTGAAATTTGGTGGATTGAAGTTGCTGCACACAAAGAATATGGTAAAAGGATTGCTATTGATTGACAAATAAGAAAAAGTTTGTGAAGGCTGCATCTTTGGAAAGCGCATAGAGAGACTTTTCCAGTTGGAAATTCATATAGAGTGCACACACCACTTGAGATCGTGCACTCTAATATTTTTGGTCCAATGCAGACAACGTCCATTGGTGGCTGCAAGTATTTTCTTACTTTTATTGATGACTACTCAAGAAAAACATGGGTATATTTTTTGAAACATAAATCTGATGCATTTAGTTGTTTCCAGTAGTTCAAGGCACTTGTGGAGAACCAGAGTGGACACCACATAAAAATCCTAAGAACAGATAGAGGCGATGAATATGTTTCAAACAAATTTCTAAATTTTTGCAAAACTCATGGCATACAGAATCAATTCAGTGCGCGGTATAAACCTCAATAGAATGGTATCGCAGAAAGAAAGAATAGAACCATTATGGAAATGGCACGCAGCATGATGGCAGCCAAGCATTTGCCAAATGAATATTGGAGTGAAGCATTCGCAACTGTTGTATACATTATGAATCAATTTCTGACAAAGAGCGTGCAGAACAAGATTCCTCAAGAAGCATGGACAGGTGTGAATCATAGTGTTTCTCATTTAAAAGTTTTTTGTTGTGTCGTATATGCTCATGTTCCAAATGAGCTAAGCAAGAAATTAGACAAGAAGGGACAAAAATGTGTTTTTGTTGGTTATTCTGAAGACACAAAATCACACAAGTTGTATGACCCTGCCACAAGGAAAGTAATCATTAGTCGCGACATTCAATTTGTTGAGAATGAATCATGGGATGGAACCGTCGAGAAGAATGTCAAGATTGTGTCGCATGTCGAGCATGAAGACATGACGGAAGAAGTGGTTCAAACACCACAAGTAAATCAATTGGTCGCAGCACCATCGACTCCCATGACACTGCGACATGGTTCAGCACAAGGAACATCAACACAAATCGCAGCTCAATCTACACCGACAAGCACACCAAGAGGAAAACAGAGACCATCAAGTAGTTTGACATCAACAGATCCAGTGAAGACAAGAATTCTGCGTGAGATATATGAATCTAGTACACTGAATTCCTTCTCTCTCTTTGCATTATTTTCTCAAATAGATGATCCACTAACATTTGAGAAAGTTGTTGAATAAAAGTGTAGGCATAAGCAATGGATGGAGAAATAGAATGCATTGAGAAAAACTAGACATGGGAACTGGTTGATGTACCAAAAGATAAAGATGTATTCATCCTCAAATGGATTTATAATATCAAACAAGATGTTGATGGGAATGTGCAGAAGCACAAGGAAAGAATGGTAGCAAGAGGGTTCACACATTAGCCTGGCATAGATTTAAATGAAACGTTTGCACCGGTTGTGCACATGGATACAATCAGAATTGTTTTGGCCATTATCGTACAAAGCAAATGGCTTGTTTATCAAATGGATGTTAAGTCAGCATTTCTGAATGGTTATTTGGATGAAGAATTATATGTATAACATCCACAAGGCTATGAATTTCCAGGACAAGAACACAAAGTGTACAAACTGAAGAAAGTGCTCTATGGTTTAAAACAAGCTCCAAGAGCTTGGTACAGTCGCATTGATTCCTATCTCATTGAGAATGGATTTCACAGAAGTGAAAGTGAGCCAACACTATACACCAAAGTGAATGAGCAAGGTAACATGTTAATTTTTTTCCTGTATGTGGATGATTTAATATTTACTAGTGATTTTGGCATAAAAGAATTTAGAATAGTCATGGAAAGTGAATTTAAAATGACTGATTTGGGGCTCATGAAGTTCTTTCTAGGAATTGAAGTCCAGCAATATGAAACTATTATTTTCATATCACAGTCCAAGTATGCAAACACAGTTTTAAAAAGATTTGAAATGTCAAATTGCAAGGCATCACCAACACCAGTAATAACAAGTTTAAAATTGAGCAAAGATGATGATGGATCAACTGTAGATCCTACGCTGTTTAAAAGGCTTGTTGGCAGGCTTATGTATTTAATAGAGACAAGACCAGACATCATGTATGGAGTAAGTATATTCTCAAGATTCATGGAGTCACCAAAAGACTCACATTGGCAAGCAGGTAAAAGAATTCTGAGGTATATAAGTGGTACAAAAGATTTGGGAATAATGTATTCAACTTCAGAAAAATTTAAACTTATTGGATATATTGACAGTGACAATGGAGGCAGTATAAATGACAAGAAAAGCACATCTGGGTACACATTTCATTTTGGTACAGGTGTTGTTTCGTGGGCTTCAAAGAAACAACCCATAGTAACTCTATCTTTAGCAGAAGCAGAGTATGTCACAGCTACAGGCGCTGCATGTTAAGCTGTTTGGATGAGAAGAATGTTAAAAGATTTGTCATAGAACCAGCAAGAACCAACAACTATTTTCTGTGACAACAATTCATCCATTGCCTTGTCAAAGAATCATGTGTTTCACAAGAAAACCAAACACATTGACACAGGTTATCATTTCATAAGAGAGTTGGTGAACAACAAAGAAATTTGTTTAGAATTTTGCAGGTCTAAAGATCAACTTGTAGACATCTTTACAAAATCATTGGCAAGGGATACATTACTGTATCTTCAAAGTTATTTGGGAATGAAAAGTTCTGTACAGTGAACTTTGTCATGAACAGAGCATATTTTCTTGTTCTGAAAACATTTTGAAATTTTTTTTTAATTATGATCTGCTCATAATTAAGGGGGAGTGTTGGAAATATTAATTACTCATTGATCCATAATCCAATCGGCTAACTCTGTTAGAGTCTGTAGCAGGTCAAAAAGTGCCAAAGAGTCCGACAAGATAAAGAGTTCATATTTCTCGCATATAAGACAGTAGAATTTAGTTGCTAAAGCTAAGTTTCTAGGTAGAGAGTAATTGCAGTCCTTAAATGTTAAGACAATTAGTCAGCAGAAATATTCTATATGAAGTATGAAATTGTAAATAAAAATACACAGAGAAAAGGAGAGACAGACAAGCAATAGAGAAGAGAAGTGCAGTGAAGAAGAAGAAGGAAAACTCACTGAAGAGTTTGAAGCTCAAGCTTCTGTGTTTTTACAAAGTTTGTATTTACGGCTATAAGTTTTGTTATGCCGTCACATGAAATATAAATCCTTAAGTTTATGTTTGAATGAATGTTCAATTTTTCCACATATCTTCTCCATATTTACCTGATTGAATGTTGTTTACATTTACTGTGAGTGAAAGACATCAATAATCCATAAATATTTCACTGTGTAAAATTTCCTAGTTTTATGCGCAAGTTCCTAGGTTTATGCACAGAGGTTCGACAAAAATCTTGTTTCTTATTTTCTTATATAATATTGTGAGTGATTCACAATATAGTTGTGTCGCAGTTAATCCTAGGTTATCACAGTAAAAAGTGTTTTTCATATTTCTAAGTCCTTAGACTAGGAAATATAAAGTTATTGCATGAAAGTGAAAACTTGTTCGCACATGAGTTGGTCGCAACCAAATTAATATCGCAGTAAAAGTCGGTCGAAGCCAAAATAAAAGACCTTCGCAGGTGAAGAGTGCATTGCAATTACTCCTTTGCAGTAACTCTCGCGCAGTAATTCTGTTGCGCAGTAATTTCTTCGTGTAGTAAATTCCACCGCAAGAAAATTGAGTCGCAAGTTTTGAAAAAGTGAAAAGGGGAAAACATAAGGTTTTGTTGCACGATAACTCAAGTTAATTTCCACGGCCACCATTTCTCCCTAGAGAATCCATCGGGAAGCAATATGGTGTTCCCAAGGGTATTGTTCATCATAGTACTAATGAAGTGAGTTCTTTACAGGGAAACATTATGTGTTGTAACTTGGACGAGAAGATTAAAGCTTCTAGGGTGGAGGATGGTGTTCTTAAGGATATTGGTACTGATGAAACAGGTTCCAGAGATGGAGAAATTCCATGTTGTAAATTTTGTGCAATGGAAGAAATTCTGATGGAGAACATTGGCAACTGGTAATTCATCAACTTTAATCGAGGAATAGGCCTCTTCATACAAAAAAAAAATGTCGAGGTCATCTCAAGCATCCCCTGGGATGACGAATTTCCTCACGATGATTTTGATGGCCTGCTATGTGGTAAGTGAAGAATGGTTTTCCACATAATAGCTCAAATAGCAGTATTTCTAGAGTCTAATACTAGCAATAAAGAAAAAAATCCTTGTAGTGTTCACGGCGGTTTATACAATGGTAAATCATTTTCAATGCCGAAGAGACGAGAGGTGAATAATCGATGGGGAAACCTGGAGCATTTTTATCATTTTATCATTTATCTAGTAGGAATGAGATGCAAAATGTTGTTTTTTCTAGAAGTTGTGATGTGGATTTGGTGTTGTAAATTCGAGAATTGTTTCAAGGAATTAGACATTAGTAGAGGTTACATGCTATTCACTAGTGGGTGGAACACCAACCTGAATCACACACATAGCCTATCATAACTCATGGGATGGAGAAATTGAAATATGAAATGAAATGCTCCAAAGAGTTGTATTGGGAGGAAACAAGTTAGAGCCAGAGTTGAAATTTGACGGTCATTTTCCCCATCAAATACAACCAAAATTTTATGAACTGTCTACCTAAGAGGGATATTAATTAATAGAAACATTTTTTATATGTTTAATAATTTTTTTAAACCATCATCAATTTATGAATTTCATGTTGTCCAGCTCGAAGTGTAAAGCTAAACTGCTTGCTAGCTTGGTTTCCATTTCTCACATGATATTATAAAATTCTGTAGCTCATTACAACATTTGGTTTCAAAATATTAAAGTTCCAAACATATTTTCTAACGTTTCCCAAAGCTCACAATCTGAGCTGCCATTTTTTCTGATCTCAATTGTTTCATGATGTCCACAGGATTTGTTTCGACAACCACTGTTATATTATGCTTGGACCCATCCAATATTATTGAATCCATACTACATATGTTTGGACAAAATTTGCACATGCATGGTGGTTTTCACTTGGTGAAGGTCTAATTTATTATCGCCCAAATATATGAACTCAAACATGTTGCAATGTAGAGGGTCAACAACCTTGAGAAGTAACTTGAGCATTTTAGGACAAAAATGTTAGTAATATAGAAAGTATGGGTGGTGGGTTTTTCCTTATTTGGCATAATGTAAGGTCGAAAAGATAAAACCTTGTGAACTTTAACAATAATATTAAGTCTTTGGATAATCCATTTAAGGTTTTATTTCTCCTTAACATTTTGAAAAATTTAGTTCATGTTGTGTTGATCATTGTTTTGATAATAATTTTGAATTCCCTATTAGTATTAGTAGATACCTAGATAAGCCAATTTGAGATAATGAATGGAATATCAAGACCAAATATAAAGGTTAATAGTCATTTTCATTTTCATAGGATTTTTGTTTGTTAAGCAAATTACATATTTTTTTACTTATCTTTAAATAAAGAAAATGAAGGATAAATTAAATGTAACATTCCTAAAAATGATGAATGGGATTTTTTTTTTGACCTTAGGTGTCCAAATATTTGGCCTAGATTTTCAATCTATAGCCCTGACTTTTATATTCTCTTAAATAGCCCTTTAGAAGAATTTGAAATAGCTAGAGTTTTTTTAAATGAGAAGCACATGGTTTTGTCTCATAATGGTGCAGGGGTTCGGACCAAAACCAACCCAACCAGCACCTCCAGGATCTTCAGGGTCCTAAACTTGGCATGATCTCCAAATTTAGCTTTAAACGCCAAACTCCACACTAAAATTGACTTCCTGCAACTCTGTTTTTGCAACAGAGTTTCTGCTGTCGGGTTGCAGTATTTGAGATATCAAAACACCCAAAGTCATGCTCCGCAACTTTCATTCCACCATGGCATTCTTGAAATCGGGTTGCGGGATGCAGGATGTAGGATCTCAAATGCCCAACGTTTCATTCTACAACTCCATTTTCACAACGAACTTCCCAAAATCGGGTTGCGAGATGCAAGATGCGGGATGCTAACTTCCCAAAGTTGCTCCCCCGCAGCTTCCTCTCCCCAATTCTTCCTGCAATATTTTTCGACCGTTAGATATTTTTGTTGCAGCCTTCACCACAGCCGTCGATTTTCCTTTTTATGTGGATCTCCCAAACCTTGGAAGATCTGTTATCTCCCTCGCAACTCCAGTTGTGGATTCCTCCTGGACCATCATATCTACATTCGTGGATCTAATCTCCATCGTCTGTTTTCTGCAAAACTTGTTAAGTCGAAAAACCTGTGTTTTGGATGGATTTGATCATGGAATTGATGAATCTATCTTTCAACCTCTTCAATCCATCAGTATAGTGCCCCTATGCATGCATATACCATATCCTTCAACGATTCCAACAAAACCCAACTCTTAAACCAACAATTGCATAGAAATCTACAAACATTCTTGAAAACGTTGAAATCGCTCTACACAGCTACGCTGCTCAAATTAATGCATAAATCTAAACTAACAACACTCAGAACACGTGGCTAACTCCTATTAGGGAAATAAATGAAAATACACAGAACTCTTGGCCCACTTTTAGCCTCCTCAAATATTTACAAGTCAATACAGACACAGGTCTCTCTGCTTCTCTGCAAAACGCAGTTTTCTTCTGAAAGAGGGAACCCTTTCAACCTCTACAACCTAGCTATTTAATCTACTCTACTACCCCTCTATTGGGCTAGTCCTATAACAAATTTACAAAGCATCATGTGAAAATGTCTCTGTCTAAACAAATGGTTTAGCCGCTTATCTCCATGGAGGGAGTCACGACACACTATTATTCCTACAACTCTAACATCCTATGACTAAGTAGAATGACTCGTCACTATCTAGAATATTCATAAAAATATAGGTTATGTATAATGTAATTGTCTAGGGACTATTAAATCAAAATGTGTAGACCCCTTCCTAGGACTAATCTAGCATTGAACTTGGAATTTGAAATGGAGAGGAGGATGCTCCTGTATCAGACTCCTTAGGAAAAGGAAATATGACCTCCAGGTCATAGTCTTTCAGCTGCAATATACCTAGATCCCAAAATTTGTTTTTTAGTTGTTGATGTTCATTGATCATGTAATGAACTTCCTAGTCTCCCACAGTCATCCAAATAACTTCCTGTACCTCATCATTACTGCTCCTCTTACATCTTTGCATGAGATGCCATAACTCATCTATCTCCTCATCCAGACTGCTTCCTTGCTGAAAATTTTCTATCTGAACGCCCTTCTCCATAGCAATGTTCATTTTCCTAGAAGTATAATGAACTTCCAAAGGTTTCTCCCTCTGTTGTATAATAGGTTCACTACTTATACTTCGCTCATCATCTTCAGCCCAATCTTGAGCTGCTATATCGTTTCTTAAGACAACTTCTTTCTCTATATTTTCCTTTAGCTAATGAAAGGAAATTTAATTACTAACAAGAAACCATGCTTCAACATTCACCATCCCAACTATCCATTTGCAGAATACCTGTAAAAAAAGTCAGCAAATAGATATGTAATATATAGACATTCCACATGTCCATGATTTTACCTTTATCATCATCCTCTTCAAACTGGTGGACAATATTCAGCAGCTCTCCCTCTATTTCACTTGTGTAACCTGTAGTTAAACACATATCATTAGTTTCAAAAACATAAGGCACTACATCCTCAGCTGATGCTTTCTCCTCCATCCTTCCATGTTGATTTGTTTCTGCAAAACAGTCTTTAAGATCTTCAAAAGATCTCACATAAACATCCTCATTCTCCTATGCATATTGATATGAACTCTTTTCCATGTCCATGAGTTTAACAACAAACTATGTATCAGCATCCTCTTTCTCTTCTTCAAGGCACACACCTTGCTCCAGTTCACACATCATGTGAACTTCTTCCTTATGCTCAACTGCCCTAAGTCTTTCCTCTTTCTTCACCCAAACACTATGCTTGTTCTTGAGATCCCTGGCACATAACCTATTTACAGGCCACTGCACCTTCTTCTTCAACCTCCATACATAATACTAATCTCCTGGCCCTTTCTCATGCAACAGTTCAGTCACCCTAAGCCTTTCCTTCAGCTTAGAAACCTCTCTGTCAAATTTTCTGACTCGTCCTCTTTACACCATTTTCTCTGGCATCTTCCTTTGTTATACCATGGCTTCCTTTTGAACCCTTTAGATGACTTTCAGTAGCCACCTTCCATACCACCTCCATGATCTTTCCCACACTCATGATGAACTGCAAACAAGCCTACACTCTCAACACCTCATCAAGATTTCTCCTACTTGAGTATTGGCATTTTCTTGGTTCTCACCCAAAACCTTTGAGCACTCCCTATGCTCTCTATAGGATTTGAGCTTTGCATTCATTTCCTACAACACTTTGTTGTGAGGGTTCCCATACCACAATGTCCTTCTCAACTCCTCTGGTCAGAAATCAACATTCTGTCCTCATCCTGCAAATTAATATTGCAAGCCTCCTCTCCATAGTGTGAAAATATTTGTGCACCTGCTCTGATACCAAAAATGGTGCAGGGGTTCATACCAAAACCAACTGAACTAGCACCTCCAGGATCTTCAGGGTCCTACACTTGGCATGATTTCCAAATTTAGCTTTAAACACCAAATTCCACACTAAAATTGCCTTCCCGCAACTCTGTTTTCGCAACAGAGTTTTTGTTGTCGAGTTGCGAGATGCAGGATCTCAAAACACCCAAAGTCGCGCTCCGCAACTTTTGTTCTGCAAGGGCCTTCCTGAAATTGGGTTGTGGGATGCGGGATCTAAGACTCCCAACGTTGCATTATGTAACTCCCTATTCGCAACAACCTACCTAAAATTGGGTTGCAGGATGTGGGATGCCAACTTCCCAAAGTTTCTCCCCCGCAACTTCCTCTTCGCAATTCTTTCTGCAATATTTTTCGACCGTTATATCTTTTCGTTGCGGCCTTCACAATAGCCATCGATTTTCCTTTTTATGTGGATCGCCCAAACCTTGGCAGATCCGTTATCTCCCTCACAACTCCAGTTGTGGATTCCTCCTCGACCATTAGATCTACATCCACAGATCCAATTTCCACCATTCGTTTTCTGCAAAATGCTTTAAGTCGGAAAACTTGTGTTATGCACACATTTGATCATGGAATTGATCAATCCAGATTTCAACCTCTTCGATCCATCAGTTAGTCCCCCTATGCATTCATCTACCCTATCCTTCAACAATTCCAACAAAACCCAACTCTTAAACAACCAATTGTAGAGAAATCTACAAACATTCATGAAAACGTTGAAATTGCTCTATATAGCTATGCTTCTCAAATTAATGCATACATCTAGACTAACATCACTCAGAACACATGGCTAACTCCTATTAGGGAAATAAAAGAAAATACACACAACTCTTGGCCCACTTTTAGCCTCCTCAAATATTTACAAATCGGTACAGACACAAATCTCTCTGCCTCTCTGTAAAACGCAGTTTTATTCTAAAATATGGAACCCTTTCAACCTCTACAACCCAGCTATTTAATCTACTCTACTACCCCTCTATTGGGTTAGTCCTGTAACAAATTTACAAAGCATGATGTGAAAATGTCTCTGTCTAAACAAACGATTTAGCGGCTGATCTCCACGCAGGGAGTCACGACTCACTATTATTCCTACAGCTATAACAACCTATGACTAAGAAAAATGACTCATCACTATCTAGAATATTCATAAAAATATAGGTCATTTACAATGTAATACTCTAGGGACTATTAAATCAAAATGTGTAGACCCCTTCCTACGTCTGATCTAGCATTAAACTTGGAATTCGAAATGGAGAGCAGGATGCTCCTGCATCACATAACAAGTTGATTTCAATTCAATCCTCGTCAAAATAAATGGGCTATGATTTTGCGTTCTCTTAAATAGGTTTAACTCTATCCTTTATGTCGAATGATTTTATATTTTATTGAATAATTTTATAGGTTTATGTTTTCTTTTGATATAAGGTTGAGTTTTAAAAAAATTGTTTTTCGACATATTAAAATATCACAAAATTTTGCGTAGGTTCATAGTAGTTTATAGTTATATGCACTATATCTCAAGAAGTTTTTTACTAAGATTTATTTTTTAATTAATTTGGTTCATCCATTTCATTATTGAAATTGAGTTTTTAGATATTTTTTTGTAAACAACCACAAACAACTGTTAACAGTTTTTAACTTAAAACTTCATTATGGAAGGTTAATTTTTTAATTAAAAAATCATTGTTGAAGGGTTAATTTTTCATTGGAACTTTATTATTGAAGACCAAAATTTCAAACAAAATGTTCTTTGATGGGGAGTGCAACAATAAAAAAACGTCAAAAAAAATTGTATGATGGACAAAGATGAATACAAATTCCAACCTTGGTCAGAGGGAGTTTATGTCTAGGGATCCTAGCATCAATTATGTGGGCTTATATCCTAGTGGTATTTTCAGTACCTCAAAGGATGCTTCCAACGCCATCTATAGTCAGGAAGAAGAAAAAGAGAATAAAAAAGTAATTTTTTGGACCCAGTCCACTTCACACCACATTACAGATGATCTAGAAGCAAAGGATATTAGCTTGAGAGAATGGTTGAACACACCTAACATGGTTGTGGATAGAGTAGAATGCTTGCACATATTCAATCAAATCCTGGAGAATGTCCATCTTGCAGATTTTGAAAATTTTGTTTTGCAAAATATCCAACCTTCTTTCTTTATGTTGTCTTCATTCAATCGAGTTTCATTCATTGAATCATCTTCTTTTACGAGCTCGGGTTTTGAGTCGTCTAAAGATTTGACTAAAAGGTTAGCTTAGGAAATTGCATATAAGACAAATAGAGCTCTCGGGAAACATGGTGAGGACATTGGGATATTTCATGGTATAAAGTACTAGAGAATTTGTTGAAATTTAGGAATATGGGTACTCCCACAAACAAGAAAAATCTCATCAATCTAACTCTTTTCTAGCCAAGCATTGTCATTAGCCTTTTTAATGGGACCCATTTTCTTCCTAAAAATTTCACTATTCAACTCCTAAGTGAAAGCCCTTGTCATAGGATTAGAAAGGTCAGTGCCTTGAACATAGACTCAATATCTACTCTACCCTATTGCTAGTTACTCAAATCTCTTTTAGCTCATTCACATTCCATTCTTAGCTCACCCAATGCTATGTTGTCCTTACTAATATCCTATATGTGCTTCTTCTTGATAAATTTTATTAAATATTCCATAATCCTTTGGTCAAAGTCCTCACCTTCATATTAATGTACATCCCGATAAGTTCAAATATAAAAATCCAACAATAAACATCAAATGATAGCCACCATTATGTAGGTATTCAAATTCTTAATGCAAAATTTCCAAATAGAGAGGTCATAATAATTACCTCTAAGATCTGTATGAGCGTTTGTAGAAAAAACCTCAAAAACTCTATTATCAATAGTCATAATGCTAACATCAAATGCGCCACAACCAATACAGAAACAACAATGTTTTTAACTATTAATAATTCAATTTAAAGAAAATTATTAAACATCAAATATTCAACTTTTGTTATTATTTATATCATAAATAGTGGGTGCAAATATCAAAATTAAAGAGATGTAAATTTTGAGATACTACAATTAAAGTTTGAGAGAAAATCCAAGGAAATAAATCTAAACTTTGTGTTTAAAAAGTAAAAAGTTACATTTTGTATTGTGCTAGGAAGAATTAACATTAAAAAATAAACTTAGAATAAAATTTATAAAACAACTTATTATTAATATTCTCTATAAACTTAAAACATCTTAGCACTAAACCTACATTGAAATAATAATCCTTGAAGTATCTACAAACAACATTAGTACACAATTATAACAAAAGAGTAACAATTCCTTGGAAAATACATCTAGAGGTATTTTTTTCAACTTGAGCTTGCTCCCTGCTGTTCTAGCATTGGGAATCAAGGGTAGTCCATACCCCCCAGAATGGACCTTTCACCTATGCCCCCCTCCTCCCCACCGTAGGTACCGTTTCCCCACTCCATCTACATGTTTGTATGCACAAAAACATGAATCTTCCAACGAATATATATGGAATTGATAAACCTTGACAACTATTAATATAAAGCCATCAATCTTTCATTTGTAATTTAAATGAAATGCTTAAGGAGGTAAGAGAGTCCTATATTAATCCTCTCCTCAAATACTACTTCTAAGTATAGTCTAGCATGCCTTTTTCTTTTGATGCTTTTCGATGCCACTATTGTTCGTTTCAAACCCATTCATAAGAAAGAAAATAACAGTCAAATATCTAATGGACATCATAAATTTTCATGTCTTCAATGTGTGGGACATTTCATTTCAAAGAACGTGAAGAAAGTATAAAACATCATATTGAATGCTTATGCATGGATGAAAATTATATGTAGGATAAATAGGAATTTTATATGCTCAAAATTTTCTACAAGAACTTTCCCTTTCCCACATTTTAGAACAATCGTTTTGTTTCTATATTTCAACTCCTCGTGTTTACCTGTGCCTACACACCACTTACATATTTTTTTGTAAAATGGCTCTTAAGGTCTTCAATTCTTGACAATTCCACATGAATCAAGAACATTCACCATACATCTTAATGTAGCAATGCACTAATTTAAAGAACTGTTGCTCACATCAATCCTTCCATGATTGTTATCTAGAAAACTATTTGTTCTATGCAACTCTCTCCTTCCACTTCTTAGTGTCTTGTTTTTCTTCCTCTCCTTCCATCTCTTCCGACAATATTTTATCTTTTTTTTGTCTTCTTTTTAGAAAAGAAATTAAATACAAATATAGTTGTTGTTATATTTTCCACAACTTTTTCACAACTCTATACAATTCTTTCTCCTTTACAAAACATTAATTCGGTTTTAGTTTCCCCTTTCCAACAATTTCAACCTCCAACATCAACCTATCGGTGTATCATTGCACCTTTTTTGGGGCAATTGCTAGTTATATACATATAATATGGCATATATCATAATATAATAGAGTATATGGAAATATCTATTTTGACTTATGTATGAGAGGATAATGTAAATAAAAGGATAGATAGGGTTGCAAAAATTTCAGAAAGGAGTTGTCATAGTTTCATTTAAGATAGTAGCATGAAAAGTGAGACTTTGAAACCATGTTTAAAAATAATTTATTTATTTACATCAAATTGTTATTTCTTTTGAGAAAATAAATTTATTGATTGTGAATATTATTAAATTGGAACTTATTCATGGATGAGGAGGAGGAGGAGGAATTACTGGGTTATAAATAGGAGACTTGAGGTTGAAAGAGGGAGGTTATATTTTTCTTGAAGATATTTTGTGATATTTTTGGAAGGATTCGGGTAATTTTGGACATTTTGGGGATGAGAAGTTTTGAAGAGTTGGAAGAGTTTGAGAACTCTTGGAAGAATTGATACATAGCTTGCTGGTGCATCATTGTTATGTTCTCTTGGGTTCTTGGGCATGGAGGTCCAAGAGGCCAGGTGGATGGCTCTTGGGGTTAGGGATTTGTCTAGATCATCCCTAGTTGGTTGGGAGGTAAAACCATGGTTCCACTTTGGAAATGAATATGGGAGCAACTTAAGGAGAAGATGGAATCTTGCTTCAGTTTGGATTTGTTCACCATTTTTATATTGAGGTATTTCTCGTGTTATTTTTAATTACTTATAAATTGTTGTAAATTTGTTATATGTTATTATATAATTTGCTATATGTTGTTCAAAAATGTTTACATGATGTTAATATTATTGTAGTTACATGATATTTCATGCCAATGAACCACCAATGGAATATTATTATTTGGTAAATAACTAAACATCCTTGATGGGTGTTAAATATGGTATTAGAGAATAGGTTCAAACGCTCTGGCCAATAGGTCATCAGGCCTCAACAATTTTTTTTTTTGGCAAGACCACATAGTTTTGTTAATAATGGCTATTACTCTATCAAAAAATTTTATAAAAGCACTTACCTACACAATATATGGTTGTACACCCTAGATTTTTACAATGAATATGTTTTTGATGCTATTTAGTTGATAACTATCAATACTGAAACTATTTTTTTTTATCATAAATACAAATTTTACACCATAAGTTGTTATTTGTTTATATCAAATTATGAACCATATCACATTTTACTTTACTCAGATAAGGATTTTTGGTGTAAACATGGGGTGGTATTGGGCCGAGAGTATAATTAGGAGCGTTAATATTCACATGAAATTGTTAAAAGTAGATTCAAGAGGTCTTCAATTAATACATAAACCCTAACTATGCCAGAGTTTAAGGATTGGGAAAATGTCCATCGAGCAAGAATGATACGACATAAAGTTATGTATTTATCTTTATATAATCAAAGCATTGGTTCTTTTGGTGGGTTCAATTCCTGTCTTGAGGCTTGGTATCATGTCTCTCAACTTAATGGATTTTGGGGTTATGGCCAAGTTCAGAACGCGTCAGGTTCGCAGATATGCCACTAAAATAATGCATCTGGTGAGAAACCAACATTTGTTGTTGTGTACACTTCTAAGATGCAATGATTTTTCCAGGGAGGAACTTTTAGTTTTCCTAGATTCACTGGTCACAGCATGTGGTGTTGTATTAATATTTGTGGCTCTGATCTAATAAAAAATGCACACGGAGCTATTCAACAGAGCATGGATGTTTGAATTGATATATGTTTAGTTTCAATTTGAGAGTTTAATTGTGAAAGTTGTTCATAATTGTTTTTTCCAACAGAACAACTCTTTAACAAGGATAAAAGGCACATGCATCACTTTGCACGGATTCATGTGTCCAACAATTCTCAATTTTTACTTTTTCCTCTGTATCAACAATCGTAATAAATTATTGGAGTTAAAGAGAAACTTGGAATTTGGAGATTTTATGTACAACCTGACAGTTATGGGTGATGATGTGACATAATTATGTCGTAAGGCATTTCAACAAGTGGGAGTCTACTCCCTGAAGTTAATGATTTTCTTTTTCTAGCCATAGGATGCTGTCGTCCAACGATTAGGGTCATCTGCCTCATTCATCTTGGTATGCTCCTTGGAATTTATTTAAACTAGCACCTGCATTTATTTACACTGATTTAAACTGGCACCTGCATCTTTTTACACTGGCACCTGCCTACCCTGTCGACACTCGTAGATGGTGATGCCTGCCTCCATCTACCTCTGGGAGACTTGGACAATTGCAGGGCACCTGCCACAGGATCTGCAATTAATGGGATTAATAGGGTCGACGGGGGTGGGAATGGATGTGTTCCTATTTCACGAGTCGCTCTTAACGAATGTGAGGATGGTTTTCTCCAAGGGTTCCTTCTACTGTTTGACCATCAAACCTGGGGTGCCAAGCCTTATGGGTTTCAGCATCAGAGAGGGAACTTGCATTTTTGAGCCGTTACCATAGAGGTTCGGAGATCCGTGCTGCAGGTTTGAGCTTCACCTCCTCTCCTACGGGCTAAGGATTCTATTGGTGGCGGGCATAATCAAAGGTGAGCCGAAGCTTTTGCAGGAGGTGAATATTTGGGAATTTGAAAAACTGAAGGTAGAGGGCTCCTCCTCATCAGGGTGGAAGGAGATTGCAAGGATGCCTCCATATCTGTGCCAAGATATCAGCAGGGGTACGTTTTATTTTCTAGGGCCATTTGGGTGCACAGTGGTGGGAGATTGTGTGTGCTTCTCATTTTTCAGAGTTGCACAAGAGTTATAGGGGGTGCAAGTGATTGTTTATACTATAAGTGAAAATACATGGGATTGGATTTCCAATACTTCTTTAGGAAACCAACAGTCCTGTAGATACCTAGCCTTTTCACAGCATTTCACCCGAGGCCAGATATGAATATCCAATGAATCCGGGTAAGCTTTTCGCATAATTTTGAGTTTTTTTGTTTTTTTTTTCTTCTTATGTTTTATATTTATGAGTTTTGAATCAACGACATTTTTTCTTCTTCTTCTATTTCATATTCATGAGTTTTGATCAAGACAACATTTTGCCTTTGATATTCATGAGTTTTGAATAAAAAACAACATTTCAAAAAACTGTTATAGATGGCACAAAAACTCTGCTGCACAATTGTTCAAACCTATTCTACTTCCCCATTAATAGACAAAAACTTCATATCTTACACAGTAGTATCATGAGTTTTGAATAAAAAACAACATTTCAAAAAACTGTTTGCCAGATTTGCCAAGCCCTGAACAATGCACCGAGGCATGGAGCTAGATCACACAAGTTGACAAGGAGAGAGAGAGAGAGAGCCAAATCGAGACCAAAGTCTTGCACCACATGCCCTTCCTCATAGTATCCCATTCACCAAGTTGTAGGCCAAGGGCTGTGATGGGGTTGAGGGAGGGGGTGGGCATTAGGAGACGACCTAACATCATGCAGGCCACTTCCATAGCTCGCAGTAGAATCAGAGGGAAGGAGCGGGTCCATCGTTAACGCTCCCATCCAAAGTCTGTTAATATATATATATATATATATATAAAAACACAAAAAAAATGCTCAAGGAGAATGTAGGGCACATCCAGGACTGTAACCTTCCAGACTATACCACAAATTATGAAGATGGAAATGTTTCCATACGTTAACAGCTCTTCAACCGATGGGGTGGATTATGGCAGTAGAGCGTAGCTTTGACAGTGTTGGGTTTTGCAGCTAGCATTGATCCCTGACCTTCAGCCACATCTACAATGACATATACACCATGTACGCGGCCATTTTACTACCCTGGTCGTGCTAGAGGAGAAAGGAAAGCTGACCGGAGGGAAGCTCTCTACAAATTAGTCCAACATAGATGTATATTTGCAAAAATGAACCTTAAACAAAAACAAAAGGAAAGTATTGCAAACCTTAACCAAGAGGGCGGTTCTTTTGAGTAACCTCGTAAAGTGGCACTTCGGTGGCCTAGCAGCAGAGCCACACTGACATTGCATAGCACTCAGCTTCTGAGTCCGTAAAAAAAATGATAGAGGAAATGGGGTAGGGTTTACCCCTTTACATTTTACTTTGAATGGGTTGCCCCAGGCCAGACGAGTTGCCCTCATGCAATGGCGAGCCGCCCTAGGTGAGGCGCATGGCTCTCATGCAATGGAGGGTGTAGATCTTAGGGTTGGGTTGCGGATTAGTGTTAGGTTTGTGGAAACATTTTAAAAATTTGTTAAATATTTAAATTCTACAATTTAGGGATTATGTAAATAATAATTATTATTTAAAAATTCTTGATCATTAATGTTTAGTATGGTAGATATTTAAATTGTTAAACAAAAAATTATTATATTTTGTAAATATGTAAATATTAATAACTATGTTTTATAATTATTTAAAAATTCATTATTATAAAAGAAAACAGTTAATTAATTAAACTTGTTAAAATGTTTAAATTTTGATAGTTAAAGTAAATTTTGTTACATTATTTAAGTTTATTAAATTGATAAAATAATGTATTTAATGTAATCATTCAAATTTCATTCGATTGAATAAATTATATTTTAGAAATTATAAATAAGGGTCTAATGTTGTAGAATAAAGAGTATTAATTAATTAACCTTACAATTTAAGATTGATAATAAGCTTTATAAGGTTAAATTGTAAAGTTAGATTAAATTGGTTACCTGGCTTCACCAAATTAATTTGGATTTAACTAAAAAAAAGAGTACATAGTAAGAATTAATCGATGAACCAACATTATCTATATGTTCTAACTAAGTGGAAGTAAAATTGGTGGTGAGATTTGGTAGGATCTATAGTTTTAAAAAAAACTAAGGAAGAGGTATATGCTTTGGAATGCGTAGCTAACAATTTCTTTACTCAAAGATAAAATACCCAAAATTTATATGAATTACTCGAAGTATATCCGATGGTTGCAAAAGGTGTGTCCCATGAGGCTGCATAAGATATAAGGGATAACAAGAACGAAATCATTGAATGCTTATATCTTGAGGGAACTTTTGAGATATGTAAGAATGGTTAGAGACCATTATGGTCAACAAAATCCAAGTATAAGGTATAAAGAAAATGTACAATATTTAATTTGAGAAAATAAGATATTTTATTGAACGAATATGAGGTGCATAAGTGTGTATAGAGATACTATTAATGGACCCATGGGTAACTAAGTTGTGAACGTATAGATGAGGGACAAGTATGTGTCATAGCAGTGATAAAGAATATGATATACCTTACCTTTAGCCTAATAGAGTATAAGCTATATTATGGAGAAGGAGATCTTGATTGATAGGGACAAGCAAGAAACTCTAATGTCACTATATTTTGTAAAAGACAATAGAGTAATATCTTAGTAAACGCTCATTAGTTAGGGAAGAATGATTGGGTTTCAAACCATTCAAGGGTGATCTATGTGTAGTATTAACTACCAACTAAAGGGAGTACCCCTTTCAAGTCATCCTAAGCAATAAAATTAGTAACAAAAAAGGGAGTTTAAAAACTCGCCATGGATAGATAAATTTGGTAGTAACTAAATGAGAATTGGGTTTAAAAACTCACCATGCTACTTCTCAAATTGAAGATGAGCAACTAGAGTGTCACCAATGTTGCTTTTATCTGGGCAGCGAGTAATGTTAACATCAAACTTATGGGTTTCAACAAGCCTCGTTAATGGATCGCTCGAACAAGTGGTTGACATTTTCTACAAATCAAACCATCATCCTCCATAACTTCCAACATTTGTTGTTGTTAACTTCCAAAAGTACATTGGTCCTACATGGGATACCAACAATCCTACTTTTCTACCAATTCCACCTGTACAAAGGGGGGGTCGTACTCAAATCCCACTTAAAATGGACATCAAACTTATGGGTTTCAGCAGGCCTTGTTAATGGATCGCTCAGACAAGTGGTTGATATTTTCTACAAATCAAACCATCATCTCCACAACTTCCAACATTTGTTGTTGCTAACTTCCAAAAGTACATTTGTCCTGCATGGGATACCAACAATCCTACTTTTCTACCAATTCCACCTATACAAAGGGGGGGTCGTACTCAAATCCCACTTAAAATGGCACGGGCATTAACAATACATAAATCTCAAGGCATGACATTACCAAAGGCTACAATAGACATTCTTTATATTTTTTTGAGATATTTTCCAATGATGTCTATTAACCTACCCTCTTTTTCTATATTATTAGAATTTGGACAATTTAAGTTTTTCTTTATATTTTTTGAGATATTTTCCAATGATGTCCATTAACCTACCCTCTTTTTTTGGTGAGATTCAAAATGTTATGAATTCCATATTAATGATTCACATTTAAGGAATGTATAAATAAATTATTTATTGTTTTTCTTTATAAATTTGAAATATTTTTATTTATTTAGTAGATAGATCCATAAATTTATGCAATGTTACTTGATTGTAACATAAGAACTACAAAAACTAACAATCCAGTGTCATTTGGATGAGAGAAGAATAATTTTCATGATTACTTTTGAAATGCCGATAATGTTATGGCCAATTATGTGAAGAATATAATGTCTTTAAAATATTGTATCAACCATAAGATTTTATTAACTAAAATTTGTGGTTCAACCCTTCAAATTGTCTTTCTTGTTGTGTATGTCCACATCTCCTTGCTTAGCTTGCAACACGGCGTTCTTTTATTACACCCCTGGGTACAATTGCTAGTTTACTATCCTTTAATAACTAATATAGGTAAAAATCGGCAAGGTGTAATAAAAAATGAAAAAGTCAAGCTATCAATAAAAACCTGATTGCAATTTACGAAGGGAAGATAAGACCAACTCTCATTCATGCAAATCATTATATATTACGCAATTGGTAGTTTATTGTGCACTGATAACAACCCTGGTTAGCCCACAACATGAAGAGATAAGCATTTAATGGAAGCTTAAATGTTGTATAAATGGAATTGAAAAGTATTGAAGGTGGGTATTGATTGAACCCCTTTATGAAGGTGCGTAAATGCAGGGGCTAGTAGTAAAAGAAAGAAGGGCTTTGTAGTCACTTCTTACTTACAATATCTCTTATGATCCCACCACGTTCATTCTTCTTACATGCTCTCAATGCTTTCAATTAATACCCTAACCAATGCAAATACCTACCATACATTTGTACTCAAACGAATTCTCATGTCTTCCACCACTTGGGAGCTATTGAAAATTATGAAGTAACTATATAAGAAATTTAATATGCTAAGAAACTTCCAAGACTTTTAATATTGGCTTCCAAATTTAAATAGTTTGTGCAGTATTCGATGCCATGCTATTATTATTCGTACATCTAATCTTAGAACACTTGCGGATTTGCATGTAAATGAAACAGGAAAAGGTGGAGAACTGACATATGATGAAACAACTATCATTTTCGAAGCTTGGGGTTATCTGAGAAAACTGCAGAAGTTGCAATGATCCCAATTTCATAAACATTTTCTATTAATGTTAATACAGAACTTGATAGGGATATTGTTACAGATAAAGGCATTACTACTCATACCTCCATTGAAGCGACTAGCGGTTTAGCTTTTGGAAATCACTCTCAAATAGTCAACCTAATGTTCACGTTGCAGATCCACCTTTCTACAAAATTAGTAGTGATCATTCTTCCCTTTAATCTCAACCCGACAACATGTTCGAAAATGACCACCCGGACATAAGAGTGGTAATGTTAATTCTTCCTTGGAAGCGGTGACTAGAAAGAGAGGCATATTACCCTAAAATTAATCCAAATTATTTATGTTTTAGTCTACTAGCAAAGAGAGGGACCACTCATAGGAATCTACCATATTAGGTAATAATATAGTTGAGTTAATATATATATATAGAGAGAGAGAGAGATATTTTGAATAGTCCTTTCTGGATTTGAGTGCTTATCAAGCTGGTTAAAACTTACATTGTATCCAATAAAATAAAATAAAGAGATGGTTAAAACTTGCATTGTATACCATCAACAACTCATCAACAAATTATATTACGGGTTATCAATTCTTTCTCTACTTTTCGTAAAAGTAAATTAAAAGAAAATGATATCATATTATAAAAGTATAACATTACATAAAGTAATCGAGAGCTTGTAGATGTGGACTCAATACTTGTGAACGTCTTAAAATATGGGCATTAAAGAAAGAGTATAAAGACAAGCCAAGAGGTGACTACCTTCTTCCATTTCACACCTTGCCGTAAGGCTAAATATTCACTTAAAATTGTGTATACCATACACCCTACCCATTATTAATAAATTCATATCTCTCTAATCTACTTGGAGTTGGCATGCCAATCATTATTTGTGTTAATGCGGTACCTGTGTGAACCTTCGTGGAATACCATAAATTAAATATCTTACTAGTTATGCCAAATTAATTTATAAGAAAAAATAACATGGTATCAATACTATTATTAACAAGAAAGAGCTAAGAACCGAGTTGCAGATTCTTAAAGAGCCTATCAAAAGGTTTGATGTCGGTATGCCCACCGTTAGACACTGTTGATTAAATGTTTTAGCCATTGATATACATGTTGCAGACCCTTTGACAGACTTTCTAAGAGTCTGCAACTCGGTCCTTAGCTCTCTCCCTACTACCACCATATAAGTATTAATTCTAATCGCCTCAAAATAAGGGGGATTTCATTGTCCCGACATATTGGAGTGGTCTTACTGCCGCGACTATTGAGAATCAACTGCATGCTAGGATAAGATCATATCACATAAGATAAGATCCAGTGGATCATTGTTTGAAACTCCTTATGGGCATCCATGGCTCAAATTCCACCAACAGAAACATCAGTGTTGTGGAGTGGAGTGTGTGTCGACCAGGCTTCAAATTTGAAGGCTTCAGAGCCCTTCAAAGGCCATTTTAGCCTTCATAGAAGGCTACAAATAATTTTACCATGAAAAAAAAAATTAGTTTCATTTTTAGCACGTCAATAATGAAATTGAGTAAGCGTGGGTAAATTTGAAATAGGAGGGAAGCTACAAAATTTTCCTTCGAGGGGTTATCAGTGATTCACTGGGCTGTGGGAGAGTCAGGACTCAGAGTCTGCCCAAGTTCCCTCTAATAGTCGGATCATGGATGAGGATCTCTGTTCCAATGGTCACGAACCATGGTGGGCCACTAGGCTGCCTAGTTCCAAGTTCAACATGGTGACTGTGACTTGGGATTCGATGTTCACATTCAAAGAATTCAATGGCATTGGCATGCATTACTGATTCACCAACTTCATTAAATATTGGTCTCAAAGGATTCCAACCTTCCAACTCGGTTTTCCATCTGGCATCTTCTTGTTCACCGAGTCGCGTGATCTCACAACTTAAAATTCACTTGAGTATTTTCGTATATGATGTGAAATTAAATGCTCTCATATCTATGGATGGTGAATTGATTTTTACCATAATTGGCATGATTTACATTGTTCAAAACAATGCCTCTCTTCAATTATAAAAAGATTAGATAGCAATACAAGATTAAGTTGTAGATTAATATTAAAGTTTTAATTTTTATTAGAACAATGCCTTTTAGGTTATACTAGAGTAAATGAGATATGATATAATTTAGGTTACTTTTTTGCATCAAATATTTCCTAGGTTATGGCCATAGCTCACTAATTATTAAAAAATACTCTTAAATTATTATTTGATCTAAAACATTGTAGTATTTCTAGGTTAGAATTACATATTACATTTAGTTCTGTAGTTTATAAAAAACAGGTTAAGTAATTCACAATTTCTTCATTAAGAAATTTTTTTGATATTAATAAATTTAATTTATATTTTTATTCTATTCTAAGTTCAAAATCAGTGTAGCAATTTAGGGTGTTTGTTTTAATCACAACTTAGACTTCCGTATTATCTAGCTTAACATTTTTAGGGTTTGGGTTTGGTCTTAGTTATGTAGTCAACATTATCAATTTCCTAATTTTATCTTGAAATGTGCTGTTAAAGATATATTAATAAATATTTATCCTTTACTCAAATCAACTCATTGTCTTGATGATGAACCTTGATAAAGGTTCTTAATGTCGACATATCAAATGGAGTCTACAATTCTCTTGGATACCACTCCTCAAACCTATCAACCCAAAATTTAAGAGAAGAGATTGTAAATATGTTTTTTGTCAAAATAACATTTTTGAATCTGTAAGGTTCACAAAGAGATTATAGTATATAATAGTCCTTGTTTTTTGTCTAACCTTTTCACATAAATATAAGATGAAAATTTGAAAAGATAACTGTGGAATCCCTCTCAAACTTCTTCTCGTGTGAGATCCAAATACTAGTAAGATCCACATTGAAGTTTGAAGGATAATTTTTTCAATGTGTTTGAATAATAATTATATGCACAGTGTTTTGAAAAGAGAAAAGAGAATCCCTATCAATCCCTCTCATTTGACATCTAGATGTTAGTAGACTCAAGAGTAAAGTTTGAAAGATAAATTTTCAAGTCTTCTAATACTTAGGATTATTATGGTGAAGACAATGCTTAGGGATTAGGTGGAGTTTGAAATTGAATGGCTAGTTACTCATGAACTGTGTCCATATGGACAAACATATCAATTAGCTTTGTGATGGTATTTGTAACTTTTTTTTTCCATTAATAGAAATGTGGATCCTAAAAAACTTATTTAGTTGGAAAGATAATAATACAATGCTTTTAATAGCATGTAGAAAAGTTCATTTCAATATAGGTAAGGTAAAATGTCATGGAAAAGTTATTCTTCTAATTTTTTTACTTTTATGTTGTTTATTTAAACCATTGGTTATGGCAATGATCAAGTGGTCACAACAAGGATCAACAATTTTAAATCTCCTAGGGATGTACAATGTTAGAAGTACACTAGTTTTAGGTGGATACATTGGCACTAGACAAAGATCATTTTTTTAGTTTTTGTTATTAATGTTAGGGATTTGATGCCTGATCTCTTTTGGCCTTGTAACATAGCAGTTCTAATAGTGGATCTCTTCTCAAAACAATTCTAGACAGAACTAAGCTTTAGTACCCCATGATCCTACTTTCACCCTTAATTTCATATTGTGCATTTATATGAGCGTTGCGAGTAGTTCTCAACTACTCTAATCACTTTAGCATGATAGGAATCAAACATTTCCCTTCAAAAAATAAATACGCCAAAGAACATGCAATACAAAAAACCAATACTCCTAATGGTTATGGCTATGTTCACATTAACGAAACAAGTGCATCAATCTCTTTCTAAATGGGATTTTTCACAATCTCATCTTCCATCACCGTTACATGTTCTTCATTCTCAACCTTTATTTTAGTCTCTCCTCCTCTATACTAACTCTTGAGTAATCCCCATAAAAAGAATATGGAAGTGATAAATCATATGTACATGGTTTACCTCACTAATTCCATATAAATGTTGAATCACTTGGGATTTCTTCTTATTGTCATTTTTTTTCTAGACAATGTTTTTAATAAATAATGAAATATTTTTTAACACTTAAAATTTCAAATGAAAAAAAAGATTTACTTTTAAATGTCAACATTAAAAGGTTCAATTTCTCACAACCCTTCAAAGTAAAATGAGACCTGCCCTTCAAATTTGATTCTTGGTGTTGACAAAAAAGAGCCAGTGTAATAAAATGCAACTTGCAAAATAATATATGATTAATAATATATGTGCACTATAACTTTTTAATTTATTCGATTTCTCCTATTCCATTTTCAAGTTGGATAAAGAGCACAAATCAAACTTGTTTTCCCAACATTAAGCATGAGTGAGCCACACTTAAACTCTCGTCCTTATCCAGATTATTTGATATCTAATATATATTTATGATTCCTATTATAAAATTAAATTTAAATAAAATACTATCTACCCCTCTTCTCTCCTAGCCTCCGCATATAGACAAAATAAGAGCGGACCCGTAGCCCAGCTTGGATGACATCACATGGGCTAAAACCCTTGTTTTGCGCACAAGCGGATTTAGAAAATTGAAGGCATGCCATTGAAGTACGTCATTTTGACTTTATTAAATTTAAATTTTAAATATTTGTAGCATTTTTTATTGGATATCAATTTTTATTTCGACGGATGTTAGAATAGCTGTCAGAGGACTCTAGCCAGGTCAACGGATGTTAGAATAGCTGTCAGAGGACTCTAGCCAGGCCAATGATGCGCCTTGTTTCGAAATGATTCTCTCATGATGACACTAATTCCCACTTCGAGCATGCTTTTCACTTCCATTTGTGAAGGCGAAAAATATATTACATGCCATACGATATTTAATGCTCTGGCGGCAGCATTGCCAGCCATACAATCTGGTGGAGGTTGAGATCGAATGGCTGACAATGCTGCCGCCAGTGCATTAAATATTGTATAGCATGTAATATATTGTTCGCCATTTGTGGAGGCTATCCATCTCCTACCTTTCTTAATGCATCATATAATCAATCCTTCATGTGTGTCATTCATGAGTCATTATTATGAGGCTTTAAAATGATGGTACCATCATTGCCCTTACAAAGAAGTTACGAATCTTGATGACAGAGGTGGATTTTTCCCCGTATTCATTAAAAGATTATAGTTGAGATGAGTTTTAGGAATTAATTTACGGAGTCCGTTAATTACACTTCACCTCTATACCGAGAGATAATATTAAATGGTAGGTTTCATATCTGCATTCCTAAGTGAGGTTGACATATCATCAACAAATAAATAGATTTTTTTATTATACTCTGTAGTGTTGATGTATCGGTTGATATTTTGACTTATTCTTTGTGCCTTCTTCCTTTTGATTAAACTATTTCTTCCTTCTTATTAAATTATTTTTATCACATCTTGAAGGACAATGTGCTGAATGAAATTTCTCCCTAATAACTTCTGATAGCTTCAGGATTCTTGTAAATCAATTGACATGATAAGGAATATCAAGTACCAACCGTTCCATGAGAGCAGCGGATCGGATAATCACCTGCATCAATGTTTAGGTCACGATGTTTAGTTAATAATGCGTAAATTACCACTCCAGAAAAATATGAATTCAATAATATGTTAATAAAACATCACAAGACCTAGTCCATGATGGGTTTATCTTACTTAGAACTAAATAAAAATCCCATTTACGTGTTTAGTATTAGTTCCTGCAATTAATAATGTTATAGTACACCATGATAGTTACAACAGGTTAAGCATGACTGAATTGCGTTAGGAAGTTTGTAAGTGATCGTTCATTATACGCAGGGAATTAACCAATAGTATGGATTTCATGCAAACGTTGCAGGTAGAGTGCTTTTTTTTTTTAAAAGAGAAGGTAAAACACACCAGTCTCTAGCCTTGAATATCCTGTTTAGCAATAGGTGGATGGACTCTCTTATTAATTTTAATTAGGACACTTGTTTGTAGTCCCGGTCTAGGAAGGGTTGCGAGATCCTTTATAGGATTCCTAACAAAGGGGAAGGGAATCTCAGCTCCAAGGAGCAACGTCCCACAAAGATACCAATGTTTCCATATTGGGCCTCACATATGGCCGATCTAAAGTGTGACTTTGAATAGTGTTTTAAATTTTTTCAACCCCAATAGGTTTCACCTCTTAAACCCACCAAACTATCGATACAACTTTTGTAATATCATATTAGGTAGACATTACATGATTGACGATAATATTACAAGAAGTTGAAAAATATTATTTGGCTATGTTCTTATGCTACATTGAACCTTTTAGTTGGCCGGTTGATTCCCTTCCACATTTTAAAATAGTATTCTACAATGTTGAAGGGAAATATGGAAAACCTGTTACTCTTAATTGTGTTGTGAAAATGAGAGAAATTGATAAGTAGAATTATGCAATGGAATATCAAAGACAATGTACACTGAACAAAGAAAAATTGAGACAAATCTGATAAGAATTGATCAGTTAATTACAACATTAATCTTTGTTTATTCGAGCAGTAATACAATGGTGCTACAATAAGAAGAATTTGAATCATGTGGATAAGATTCGAATCTACCAACTAAACCTGACTGACTGGATAACTCAGTATGTGTAAATCACTGCATGGAAGAAACTAGTCTAACTCCTAATGTCTAAATTAGTTTACAATTAGTTAACAATTGGGGTAGGTGGAAAAAGGCGCCACTCCCCATGCATGCATGCAAAACTGGCGCTAGACCACAACTAACTGATAGAGGCTCCTAGTGGCACTTAGAGTGGCTCCTAGAATGTAGGGATTGGAACTAGTGGCACCAAATGGCATCAGTGGCACCAATGGCACCAGTGGCACCAATGGAACCAATATCATGGTGGAACCAAAGTCATCAAAATAAATCCCAAGCTAGGAAAGATGATCAAATAGAATATATATGGATAAGGGAGGATTATTCAATCCTAACACCCCCCCTTAATCCTAACTTGGACAACTTTGGTCCCTCGCAACTAGGNAACTAAGGAAAATGGGGAAAACCCCATGGGAACCCCCCCCCCCCGCAGGCGCCCCTCAAAATAAGCATTGAATCAGGAAAAGAAGCTATTCTTAAGAGAAAATTTTCCCTTTTGGGTAATAACTTGTAAAAAATTTGTTGCAATTTGCAGCACTATGCAAAAACAAGGTAGTATCTTGGTTCTTCTGTGCAACAGCATCCTGAAACTCTGCATGTGAACCTCTCAATTTCCTTCCAATTTGATGAATGTTCTTTA
The DNA here is from genome assembly GCA_001517045.1 of Pseudotsuga menziesii. NCBI lineage: Eukaryota > Viridiplantae > Streptophyta > Pinopsida > Pinales > Pinaceae > Pseudotsuga > Pseudotsuga menziesii. Next base: position 10,392 of record LPNX011040997.1, on the reverse strand, counting down.
TGTTTCTTCTTTCTGGAGGAGGAATGGAATGATCAATTTTTTTCTTCAATGGGCCAAATTGTTGATCATTCGCTATCATCAAGTAGCAATTCCCTGGAATTTTGTTGCACCACTCTATAGATAGCGAAGTTGTGTGAGAGAGTGCAACATGTTCATTTTGATTTTGGGACCTTGTTCTCCTTATGTCCTCTGGATTCCCATCACCATCCCCAGCTGCCTCAATGAGATTTTGGGCCCATTTAGGCTTAGGCCACTCATTTGGAATGGGACATGGATTTGGATCTAGATTCTCATGAGGTACAACCTCAATATCAATATCATGTTGATCTTGTTCCTCTTCATCTGAATCTGAAACATAAGACAAAATATCATCATCAAATGGAAATGAAGAGTGTTTATAGCTCCTTTTACTTCGGATTGTGGTGGATCAAGCAACTGATCTTCTTCAAATTGAATACTGTGCTCTATGAAGCACTTCCTAGTTGCAAGTTACATCAATTTATATTCTTTTGCATCCTTATCATATCCCAACAGTATGCATTTGCTACTTTGGGCTTGGAAGGCCTTTCTCTTGTCTATAGGGATTATGTCCCAAGCTTTGGAACCAAAGACTCTCAAATGAGAGACATCATGCTTATTCCCATGTAGTGTTTCGAAAGGAGTGGCCCCAATCACTTATTTGTGAGGCACTTTATTCTATAGGTATGAAGCACAGTTTACAACTTCAGCCCAAATAGGAGTAAGATTCTTGGCTTGGAGAAGACAGGTTTCCATTTCCTTCAATGATCTATTTTTCCTCTCAACCACACCATTATATTGTGGTGTGTATGGAATTGGGTGTTCCTTTCGAATCCCCTCTAATTCACAATACTGATGAAAAACCTCTTTTAATATATTCACCTCCATTATCTGATCTAATGGACTTGATCTTCTTTACGAAACTATTTTCAATCAAGTATTTAAAAACTTTAAAAATTTATATTACCTTTGATTTCTGTTTCATAAAATATACCCAGCAGAACCTTGAACAATCATCAATAAAATTAATGGAATACTTGGAACCATTGTTTAATGTTTTAGGCATTGCTCCTGAAACATCAGTGTGTATCAGATCAAGTGTATAGGAAGTTCTAGTTTCCTTCCCAACTTCATACCTATTCTTTGGATGCTTACCTACCAAGAAACTAGGACATACTCCATCTAATGTTTGGATGAGTGGAAAGCCATCAACCATTTTGTCATTGTGAAGTTGCTGGAGATATTTGAAATTGAGATGGCCAAATCTCTCATTCCACAACTTGATGGTGTTATTATCATGATTAGATAAAGTTGTTGGATGTGAAGCATAAAGGAAATGGGAGAACTCATATTCCTTTGAGGCATGGTTAGAAAACCCTTTCGCTATGAGATTTCCAATATATTTTTTAGTGATTTATACTGAGTCGGAGTCGGATGTAAATCTCTTGGGAGAGCATGTATGAGTCATATGATAAACAGACAACATATTTGTTGCAAGAGAGGTCACATAGATTACATTCTTGAACAAACCTCTCGCAACAACTGGTATTTGGGAGTCATCTCCCATGTGAATGCTAAGTCCTCCTGATAAAGTGAGAGTGGTGGAGTATTCTTTGGAGGAAAACATGTGGTTGGATGCTTCATAATCTATCAAGTAAGCTTCGACTGAGTGAGTCCTACCTTCAAGGCATAACACCTCTCATGATCTTCTGTCGGTTGTCCAACATTATATTTCTTTGCTCCTTGTTGGAGGGAAATATTGTTATGTTCAAGGAGTGTTTATAGTTGTTCGATTGTATTCTTCATGCATTGGCTCTTTGGATGAAATCCTCTCATACAGTATGAACACTTAGTCTTTTCTAATTTCTTCTTTTTCTTAGAACCCATAGCTCTGTTGGAAGATATTTGATTCTCCTTTGGCTTTGAATAAGTGGTTTTGGCCTCCTTACCTTTTTTCTTCCCTATTTCTTGTGCATTGTTTGAGTTTGTCATCAAGAGTGCTTAATACTTGGAGGTTTGAATCACTCCCATTTGAACCAATTTATCTTGCTCTTGTATTAAGAACTCAACAAAAGCATATAGAGAAGGCATTTTCCAATTAGGGATGGTAGCTCTTCCAGAATGGAATGTAGAGACAAAGACTGAGTTCTAAGAGCCAAGATTGCTCAGTACTGACATCACAAGCTTATCACCTTTCCTCTCTAATCCACATTGTTTGCATTGCAGTACTAGTGACTTGTACTTTGTGAAGAATTGTTGTATAGATTTGAAACTGCCGGGATGTAGAGAAATGAGTTCATTCTCCAAAATATGTCCTTGAAGCTCATCTTGTTTTCCAAACAAAGATTCAGGATTATCCCAATCTTCCTTCGAAGTCCTTAGTCCCTCAAGGTGGAACAAAATATCCTGGGATATATGAGTGCACATGAAGCCAAAGGCCTCATTAAACCGATTCAAAAAATTGTTCTTCTCAACATACTGTTGGGGCTCAGTTTCTCTACCCATTTTCATCCCAAATAGACCAAGCTTGCGCAAGGATACCTGCATATCTGCCCTCCACTCAGTGTAGTTGAAGGGTGTAAGGATTCAGGGTACGAGAGCTAAAGAATCCATCTTTCTGTATATTGAATAGTTAATTCCTCAAGAATCTACATAGGTACCTGCAAATAACACTGTAAAAACCAATTCAATTCACAATCATTTTAGTTTCAAGCCTTTCCACCTCAACATGTACACTTTCTCAGATCCTGTCACACATGTATAGACTTATCTAGACAGGATCCAGAGGGAGCAAGGCTATCATTCCATAATTTATGTGGAAACTCAGCTGCTTTTGGTGTACAATGGAGATCATATAAGACTTTCTTCTAGCCTAAAGAAGGCTCTGATATCATGTTAAATTTGTGAATCGTTGATCTACAAGAAAATGAGAGCAATTGAGAAGTAAAATTATGCAGTGGAATATGAAAGACAATGTACACTGAACAAGACAAATTTGAGACAAATATGATAAGAATTGATCAGTTAATTACAACATTAATCTATGTTTATTCCAACAGTAATACAATGGTGTTACAATAAGAATAATTCAAATCATGTGGATAATATTCAAATCTACCAACTAAACCTGACTGACTTTCTAACTCAGTGTGTCTAAATCACTACATGGGAGCAACCAATTCAATTTACAAACATTTCAGTTTCAAGCCTTTCCACCTTGACATGTACACTTTCTTAGATCCTGTCACCCCTGTATAGACTTATCTGGACAGAATCTAGAGGTAGGAAGGCTATCATTCCATAATTTATGTGGAAACTCAACAACTTCTGGTGTACAATGGAGATCATATAAGACTTGCTTCTAGCCTAAAGAAGGCTCTGATATCATGTTAAATTTGTGAATCATTGATCTACAAGAAAATGAGAGCAATTGAGAAGTAAAGTTATGCAGTGGAATATCAAAGACAATGTACACTGAACAAGACAAATTTGAGACAAACATGATAAGAATTGATCAATTAATTACAACATTAATCTATGTTTATTCCAACAGTAATACAATGGTGTTACAATAAGAAGAATTCGAATCATGTGGATAATATTCAAATCTACCAACTAAACCTGACTGGATTGCTAACTTAGTGTGTCTAAATCACTGCATGGGAGAAACTAGTCTAAATCCTGATGTCTAAATCAGTTTACAATCAGTTAACAGCTAGTATAGGTGGAAAAAGGTGCCACTCTCCATGCATGCATGCAAAAATGGCGCTAGACTAACTAAGAGTGATATAACTGGTGGTAACTAGAGTTTGACTCAACATAACTACCTACCTACCACAACAAACTGATGGAGGCTTTGGATGGTACTCAAAGTGGCTCCTAAAATGTAGGTATTGGCACTGGTCGCACCAAATGGCATTGGTGGCACCAATGGCACCAATATCATGGTGGCACCAAACTCATCCAAATGACTCCTAAGTTAGGCAAGATGATTAAATAGATTATATATGGGAAAGGGAAGATTATTTGATCCTAACAAAGGGAAGATTTTTTCCTTGCCAATGGAACATTAGGGTTTGATTCCCCCTATTCCACAAGGAAGAGTGTTGTCCAATCTAATGTTAGTGATTGACCTATTGTCTCTTAGGATTTTCCATACCTTGGAAGAAAGAATGAAATCCAATTGAAATAATAGTTCACCAATGCTAGCCAACTAAAGTATATTGGCTTATGTAAACTAATGGTGTATGATATATCTAATCTGGTCATGTCCATACTTATCGTGGTACTTATGGATGCTTTTGAATTACACTCTTAATCCTAGAAGTCATGTCTAATATTTATTGCTATTATACAATTGTGATAACATCGATATCACTATCATATAATATGAATAGTAGCCGATAACTACTTTACAACCAATATTATAGTCGTTGGCTTTCTTATATAGAAAGTTGATACGAACTGGCATTTCAAGTAAATATCATATCTTAGTATATTCAAGCTGCATGCTCGTACTAGTTTTAGAAATTTTAAATTCCAACATGGATCTTTCAAAATTTAAAGTACTTCAAATGTACATTAAGTTTGGGCATCTCATAGGCTAAAGAAAATGAAAGAATGAATTTTCTACATTCAATGCAATTGTAGCTTAGTCAACTTGAAGTGATGCCTCGTTTAAAGGCACGATTGTACATTCTACCACCGCTAAAATTCTTCTATGGAAGTGTGAAAATTTGGCGAGAGGTATCCATTGAGTTGCAAAGTCTTAAAGACTCAATCAACTCATGGATCCACCCATGAGTCCATCATAGACATACTGTTCTTTTGTCCTTTAACTCTACTCTCATTACTACTAGTACTAGAATTTGGTTGTTGTTCATGATCATAGAAAATCTTCATGGATGTAGATTTTAGTTTTTTTAACTTCAGTACAATTAAAATAATTATTATCATGTGAATTATAGGTGTTTGACGTAATAAATAACAAAGACCAAATTTGCAAGAAAGAGGGGCATGTTAGGTTTTTTTAATATATATATATATATATAATTTTAATTTGTTTAGATTTTTTTATCTTATCTTTTTATTTATTATGTGTTTGTCCATTTTTATAGCCCTACATGGACATTTATATATGGCAGATTTTTATTATTATTTTTATGTTTATGTTTTTTATTATATACTTTGTTGTTTGTAATGTTAAAATATTTATATCATTTATTTATTTATTAGTTATGTTATTAGCTAGTTATTAGTTGTGATGTGTTGAATTTAGGTGAGAGCTATCCATTCAACTACTGTCAGCTCAGGGATCCACCCATGAGTGCATCTATGCATCATCAAGAGTCTTCTGCGAGGTTTTCATGCATCATCCATGGAGCTTCGACAACCAACTCTCCCAGTGGCGTACCTACAAATGACAGCGTACTTGCAACTTCTCACACGAATGCATGCGCGAATTGAGGAGAGGGACCGTGACGTAGTTATCTCAATTCAAATAGATGGGCCTCATATGGAAATGTGGGTGGACCTATAGTTAGCCTAGATCATGGATAATCGAGTATAATCCCAGATGAATTGAATGAAGTTGGACTCGAAATTACAAAAAATAAGCATATCCCGCTCCTACTGCAGGGCATGGTAAGGTATTTAGGTGGGATTTATTATTCTTAGATATTGGAATTATATATTAGTTTTTTAAGTTATGAATTTATTTAAGTGACATTTCTACCTTTTGTAAATGCACATATACAGAAGACAAAATGTGTATGTATGGAAGACAGAAATGTGCATATATGGAAGAGAGCTTTTGTATATGCGCATTTTTCCTTTTATAAATGCACATTTATGGAAGGAAAAATGAGCATATATGGAAGATCTCTTCCATATATGCTCATTTTGTCTTCCATATATGCGCATATACGGAAGATTTTATAAATGCACATTTATGGAAGGAAAAATGCGCATATATGGAAGATCTCTTCCATATATGCTCATTTTGTCTTCCATATATGCGCATATACGGAAGATATCTTCCGTATATGCGCATATATGGAAGGAAAAATGTGCATATATAGAAGATCTCTTCCATATATGCTCATTTTGTCTTCCATATATGCGCATATACGGAAGATATCTTCCGTATATGCGCATTTTTCCTTCCGTATATGTGCATATACAGAAGGCAGAAATGTGCATATACGGAAGAGAACTTCCATATATGAGAACTTCCGTATATGCACATTTCTTCCTTCCATAAATGCGCATTTACGGAAGGCAAAATCTACATTTCTTCCTTCCATATATATATACGGAAGGAAGAAATGTGCATATACGAAAGAGAGCTTCCGTATATGCGCATTTTTTCTTCCGTATATGTGCATTTACAGAAGCCAAATTACGTATATACGGAAGCTCGCTTCCGTATATGTGCATTTTTCCTTCTGCATATGCACGTTTACAAAAGAAAAAAATGTGCATTTACAGAAGCTCTCTTCTGTATATGCACATATACAGAAGGAAAAATGGGCATATATTTTATGCCTTCCGTAAATACGCATATACAGAAGGAAAAATATGCATTTACGGAACCCTGTTTCCGTATATGTGCATTTTTCCTTCTGTATATGTGCACTTACAGAAGGCATAAATGTGCATATATGGAAGTTGCGTAGAAATGCGCATATATGGAAGCTCTCTTCCATATAAGAGCATTTATGCCTTCCGTATATGCGCATTTAAGGAAGCTATTTTCCGTATATGCACCTATACAGAAGGTATAAATGCGCATATACAGAAGATAGCTTACATATATGCATATTTTTCCTTACTGTATATGCACATTTACGGAAGCTAGAAATACGCATATATGGAAGAGTGATTTCGTATATGCACATTTTTGCCTTTCCTAAATCCGCATATAGAGCTGGAAAAATGCGCATATACGAAATCTCACTTTCATATATGCACATTTTTTCCTTCAGTAAATGCACATATACAGAAGGAAAAATGTGGATATACAAAATATCTCTTCCATATATGCCCATTTCTGCCTTTCATATATATACATATATGGAAGAGAGCTTCCGTAAATGCACATATATGGAAGAGAGCTTCCGTATATGCGTATTTCTACCTTTATGCACATTTCTACCTTTCGTAAATACGCATATTCATAAGGAAAAATGCACATATATGGAAGGCATAAATGTGTATATACGGAAGAGAGCTTTCATATATGCGCATTTTTCCTTCCGTAAATTTGTATTTACGAAAGAAAAAATGCGCATATACAGAAGCTCTTTTTTGTATATGCACAATTTTCCTTTCGTATATGCACATATACGGAAGACAGAAATGTGCATCGATAAAAGAGATCTTTCGTATATGCGCATGTATTCCTTCCATAAATGCACATATACGAAAAGAAAAATGCTCATATACGGAAGCTCATCTCCCACTTCTTCATTCTTTAAATCCCTATAAAAATTATATGTTAAAAATATGACAAAATATTTGATATTTACAATATAAAAAAAATTATAAGTAAATGTTAAGATGAAAATACCAAAAAATATATACATCATTTAGAAATACAAACTACATTTACATATGGAAAATTTAATTATAATATATTAACTACACATAGATAATTATACTCTAATATTTTTAATATTAAAAAGAAATCATAATATATATATATATATCAAATTTAATTATAACACGTAAACTACACACAACATTTAATTATATCATCTAATCTATTTGCAATGAAAAAAATGTACTTCAAAAATTTTAATATTAAAAAAACTCACGTCATTTTTCATATATATTGGATACATTGACATATCATAAATTTCATTATGATAAATAAATTACACATAACATCCAATTATATCATCTAATCTATTTCTAATGAAAAATTATATCTTAATTTTTAAAATATTTTTAGTGAAATTAAAGAATAAAAATATTCACATATTGTATGGAAATTACATAATAAAGACTTTCATTTGTTAGGCACATGAAAATAAAGTAAAATTTGAAAACATAAAAATAATTAAAGAATAAAACACTATGCATGTGGTATGAAAATTATAAATGAAGACAACCATTTTGTAAGCACATTAAATAAAATTAAGTTTGAAAATATATGGTAATTAACACTTTAATATCACTATACTTATCAAAAAAATGACATCGCATTTTTTCAAACACTTAAAAAATATATATATAATTCCAATATCTAAGAATAATAAACCCGACCTAAATACTTTACCATGCCCTAAAGTAGGAGCGAGATACACTTATTTTTTGTAATTCTGAGTCCAGTCGCATTAGATTCATCTCGGCTTATACTCGATTATACATCATCCAGGATAACTATAGGTCCACCTGCATTTCCATATGAGGCCCATCTATCTGAATTGAAATAACTATGTCACGGTCCCACTCCTCAATCTATGCATGCATTCATGTGAGAAGTTTGCATGTACGTTGTTCACAGGTACGTCATCGGGAGAGTTGGTCGTCGGAGCTCCATGGATGATGCATGAAAACCTCGCTGAAGACTCTTGATGATGCATGGATGGACTCATGGGTGGATCCATGAGCCAACGGAGTTTTTAAGATTCTGCAACTCAATGGATAGCTCTCGCCTAAAGTCAACGCATAGTATATCTGATAAATAAATAAATAATATAAATATTTTAACATTACAAACACCAAAGTATATAATAATAAAAAACAATAATAATAAAAAAAATACAACTCTACCATATATAAATGTCCCCGTAGGGCCATAAAAATCCGCAAACACATAATAAATAAAAAGATAAGTTAAAAAATCTAAACTATATATATATATATATATATATATATATATATATATTATTAAAAAAAACTAATACGCGCTGCTTTTTTGCAAATTTGGTTTTTGTTCTTTATTACGTTAAACACCTATAATTCACATTATAAGATTTATTTTAATTGTACTGAAGTTTTTAAAAAAAAAATTACGTTTATGAATTTTTTCTATGATTTTGGATAGCAACTAGATTCTTGTACTAGTACTATTGAGAGCACAATTAAAGGACAAAAACACGGTATGTCTATGATGGACTCATGGGTGGATCCATAAGTTGACAGAGTCTTTAAGACTGTGCGACTCAATGAATAGCTCTCGCCTGAAAATTTCACCAATACCATCATGCGATAATTATCATTTAGTTGTTAAATAATATTAGTGCGCGTATCCATGGAAGTGGGTTACAATTTTTGGCAAGTCAATTTCGGAAAAGACAAAAAAATGTACCTCGATCGAGGTCTTAAAAGCTCAATCGAGGGTTTAACAAATGCTCAAACCCTCGATTAAGCTTTTGCTAAACCCTCGATTGAGCTTTTGCTAAACCCTCGATCGAGGTGTTGGAACCACGATCGAGGGTTTAGAAAAATCTCGAACGAGGGTTAAATAAAACCTCGATCGAGGTCCCCGTAAAAACAATTATAAAAAAAGCCACAAGCAGCCACAACCTATTTTTTGCATTTTCTCCACTCAACACAGCTACTTCGATCGAACTACAATGCAACCACAGACCTCGACTGAGCTACAACGCAAGCCACAACCACCCCCTACCTTTCACCACGATGTCGAAGCAGAGAGGTAACACCCAAACCTTATTTTTTGAGATTGAAATGGAATTTTTTTTCTAAGTTTTAAAATTTTAGGTTACAATTAAAAAAACATTGTTATACATGATTTTAGGTTAGTTTTTTTTGTCTAATATGTTTTAAATGTGTGCGGGCAAGCAGAAATGTTGCCGAATTTTTATAAAATTGTAATTGAAATTTGTTATTTATTTAAATTAAAATTTTTTTTGTTTTGTATATATTTTACCAACCGATAGGGTTTATGTTGTTGGATTAATTTTTAAATGTGTGCCCGGCAAGTAGAAATGTTGCACAAAATTTTTCAATCCTTCGAGAATACACGGAGGATTGAAAAAAATCCATAAGACACCAAGTAAACAGAACCTATATGAACTATAGAGACAATTAATGAACCCTAAACCCGAGACAAAAAACATTAATTTTTTATAAAATTTTAATTCAAATTTTTTAAATATAAACATTAAATTTATAGTTTGTATAACTATTTCGATCAACCAGCAGCGTTTACGCTGCTAGTTTAATTTTGAAATGTGTGTCGGGCAAGCAGAAATGATGCCCAATTTTTTTCAATTCTCCAAGAATAGATGAAGGATTGAGAAAAATCCAAACCTTAGATGCGAGACAATCATGAACCTTAAACTGGCAGAGACATTTATCTAAACAACCCATATATTTTAGTTTAGATATTTAAATATATATTCG